>PVHY01006054.1:0-77592 GCA_004024945.1 Uropsilus gracilis
AGACTTCATGGCTCCCCTGACTTTCCATGTGCATACTCTGTAGGGGTGCTGGAAATGTCTCACCTGAACTGTGTCTCTGCTGTTTATTTGGTGGTTTTCTCTGGCTTTGGTTTCTGTGATAAAAGTTGCTAGGGTTTAATTCTTGATTAAGGAAAGTGAGTTGTAAATGACATGTTTTGAGTGTGAGATTTTGCTATAAAATGTGATGAAGCCCCATTTCCCCCAACCATCTACATATTCTGTACCCTTCATAGTTCTATTGAGATAAAACCTATTAAAAATCTTGAACTGATGGTGCATTGTTCTCCTACATCCCTCTCTTCCCAGAGCAGTTGCTTGCATTTTCCACAAAGAAATATAACATTGAGGGAGCTGCATCATTGTGTTGGCATTGAGTTAGAACTACCATAACACCAGAGGCACAGAGTTAGCTCCAAAGATATGCTTCCCAGAGTCCTAATAATACTTTTTTCAAGTAAAAACAAGCTATATTAAAAAACAACTATTGCTAAAGAAGAGAAGGTTTTCTCCTTCAAATTTGAACTCTGGTAGAACTGCACATAATTTAAAACAACTTAAAACTACTTTCTTTTTTATGTATTAAAATGTTTGTATTGAAGTAACATTGGTTTACAGCATTGTATATGATTTGATTTAGGGGGTAGGTTTCCACACCACACCCACCACCAAAGCATCCATAGTCATTTGCCTGAGACTTTGGGTTCCTCAGCTGTTTTCCCCTCCCCCTCTAGTACCCTCAGTTCTGCAGTCTTCTTTCTAGGGTGTGTTTTGAAAACTACCCCTATTCTGCTGAAGGTTATGGTCTCATCTGATGCAAAGGATTTATTTAAACTTGGAAGTTCACTGGGCGTGTCCTGACTTCATGGCCTTGTGAGGTGGTTCATGTCTTTGGAGGTTATTTCCTACACTATTTATTTCTGTATTTATTTCTCTACACTATTATTCCCTACAGTAATGGGGCAAGAGAATGAAAGAGATCTTGAATTTAAAGGCTTATTTAGCAGAAAGGATAAAGCAAAAATATATGACATGAAAACTGCTTCAAAGTGGTTTCAAAAATTGTCTCCAGAACTTGCTCTTCTCTTTCAGCATTTTGTTTCTCAAATACACTCAACACTAAGCTCCCATTACTTCTGTCCTTGACTAGCTTCTTGGCTCTTCCTACTGTTTTGCCTTTTTATGGGATAAGTTTTCTATACTTTGGATACCCTTTCCCCATCAAGACATACGTATATTGGATTTCATTCCTTAGGACACTACTCTTTATGGAATGACATCCTACCACAGATCACATCCTGCCTTCACAGTCATCACATGTTTGTATTTCAGTGGCTGTCTTCAGCTACTGAAGAATTCAAAGAAGTGAGTCATGGTGAGGGAAAGGGGATACTGTGCCTCTGCAAGGCTTCTGTTTTCAGCACTGTTCAGATCAGTGTAACAGATGGATTTCTCCTCCTCCA
Source organism: Uropsilus gracilis (assembly GCA_004024945.1). Lineage (NCBI taxonomy): Eukaryota > Metazoa > Chordata > Mammalia > Eulipotyphla > Talpidae > Uropsilus > Uropsilus gracilis. The sequence continues at coordinate 1,482 of PVHY01006054.1, forward strand.
AACCTTTGCATCAACCCTAATTATGAAGTAGCCTTGGCCTCTTGACATCCCACAGTGCAGGTAGCAAGTCTTCACCTGATCTATGGAGGTCTCAAACTGGGAGGGGAGAGGGAGGCCGTTGACATCCATCACAGAGGATTTGACTGTATTAGCTTTCTTGGTGGGGCAGCCCCCTGACCAGCTCTAGCAGAGTGAATCTGTGCCCCTTGGCATATTTTGGGGGTATTTCTTCCCTTTGACTTGTTGAAATAATCAGGCAGTAAATCCACATAAGCCACCTATGATAGGATATAGACTAAAATACAGCCAGAGTTCTGTCATATGCACCTCTGGTTCCACACTAGTGCCCTGTTCTTGGTGCGGCTGGGCAGACAGCAGGTGGGCTTTGGCACTCCCACCCCAACTGTCTTCCATCCAAACTGGCCTCATCTCACAGCTCATTTTGTTTGTAAGGGGTGCTATTCTTATTCACAAAATCCTCTTTTAGCTAAATGAGCTCCCTGGGCTGCAGCGCCTTGTCATTCTTGTTGGAGCTGAGCACACTTATGATCAGGTTCTCGGAGGCAGTAATATTTCCTCCTCCTGTTTTGGAGTCCATCAATAGAAATGAAAGATGCTGTGGTCTATCATTCGCTGGACTTGCATGAAATAAACAGCACCTTGGCGGGAATGTCATTGATCCAGCTCTCTGAGTGGTCAAAGTGCACTTAGGTATTCAGCAGCAGAAATTAGGGCAGGGGTACCTCCAAAGCCTGTGCGAGCACAGTCATAATTGCATTGTTTGTGATAGTCCCCAACTCGATGTACCTTAACGCTCCCTCAAAAGTGTGATGGATAAGTTGTATATACAATTGAATGTTCCGTAGCAAATACTGAACAAAGTAAAGCCACAAGCAACTCCGTGAATCCCTGCACAGACTATGAAGCACAGGAAACCAGGCACAAAAGGAGTGCAACATTCAAAACAAGCACAACGAGTCTTTGAGGTTTAAAGTCACAGACTAAAGTCACTTTCAGGAGTGTGACTGATAGTGGAGACACAAGAGAATCTTTCGTGACATTTCATTTCCTGATCTGCATGGTGGTTTCATGAGTATATTCAACACAAACTCATTGAACTTGTCATGTGCTCTTCTGTCCATTTGCTATGCTCCTATAAAAGTTAAATAGTGTAAAATAGGATTTGTGGGGTCAACCTTCCCGAAGAGTCAGATGGATGTGTCTCTGCTTTGTTGCCTTGATATGTCAACTCAAGGTTACGTAACAAGAAGGTCATTTGAGACCTTATGAGCTTCTGGAAGTCTATTTAGACTTCGTTAAGAGCTGTGATGGCCTGGGCTCTAAGAGAAGCTATATCATTTTATCAGTCATTTGTCCTTTCCTCAATTGAATAAAAATTCCCCTTTTTATGACTTAAAAGCATATAGTTTGGGACTCTCTTCCAGTTGTAGGTTTGTCTGTAAAGCTGTTCTTTCTGAGAATCTTCACTTTCAGAGTAAGGGTGGGCTTTCCCTTCCTTGTCTAGCATGCAGTGTTTCCCCTTCTATGTCCCAGGTCCTTAAACACAGGGATAAATCCCCTAGTCTCCTTTACTGTTCTTTAGAAACTGCAACTGTGTAAAGTCGCCCTATGTATGTTATTAAATTTTGGCCCTTCCCTTACTCATCTGTCTTATGGTAATTTGTTCATCAGTCTTCTCTAGAAAAACACAGATAGGAGGGGGATTTCTCACTGCACCCTAATAGTTTCGGAAATGTTCTCTATCAGAGAGTGTATTGCTTAAATGGAGGTGGAGAAGGATGGGAAAATGTGGCGTGGTGGGTTCCTTTTACCTAATTGTCCCATTGGGAGGAGAGTATGAGGTGAGACAGATGTCACTTTAGGGATCCTCCATCCTTGTGAGGATTGGGGAGAAAATTTCCCCTCATTCTGTATCTAATTCCAAAACCCTTAGTGCCAAGGAATGGCTCAGATGTAGCATTCAGGCTGCAGAGGCCATATGCCAGGATTTTGGCATTTTGGAGGAGATTTTTAAGTCATCCAGCTAGACCCCAGGCGACTAGCGTACCCAGTTGGAATGACCTTTCCCATTTGCTGCATCTCACTGGGAGCTGATGAACCCCATCCCTAATCAGAACTACATGAGTATGTTGTTAATGCTTTGTGACTGCACATCCATCAACAAATGAATTATATGCTGATTTCTTGGGAAACTAAAACCTAAGTAATTTTTGATTAATGAGGATTTAAGTTCAGTAGTTGGCTTCCGCTTAGCATATATTGATGAGTACTCTTTAAAAAAAAATTTTTTTTTGACAAGTACTCTTATTAACTGATCCTGATCCTTTTGGGGCAATGTTTATGTTTATTAGATAATGGAAAATTTCTACAAATTATTAAGTTGTTTTTTTTTTTTTTTAGCTAGAAACTCCTATAAGAGAATAAAACATCTTTCAAGGTTCTTTCATTTCAGTGCTGTCAAGGAGACAAGAATAGCTTGAAATAATCAGAATTCGTGTTTGAAATCACAAATTCAGCATTCAGCATTGTCAAAACCTCATGCAGAGGCTTGCTTGTCTAAGGCACTCAACATTAGCTTTATCAAGAGTGGATATGTAAGATATGCCTAATGTGTGAGAAATCATTGAATTCAGAGAACTTGCTTAGTTGAAATTTCATTATGTATAAAATTATTCATGTCTGGTGCAAATATTGAAATGCTGCATTTTGCCAGCTGTGGATTGAGGTGGGAAAAATCCTGACAATTTTAAGTGGGAGGAACAAGGCGAGATCACTTTTCAAGGCCAAAAGGGCTATTTAAATTTTGGATCATTAAGCACAGAGACTTTGAAATTGACTCATTATGAAGGGATGACACTGGAGTATGCCTCAGTAATCATTAATAGTCTAGCTACAGGCCAAACTGTATTTCTAGAATTGTATTTTTAGAATTCTTTCCCATGTGGTGGTTCTTTTTTGACTTCTTATAGACCACACCTCTGACACAGCATTGCTCTAGGTTTGCCCTGCCTTGAACATGTGTGTTCCCTGTTCCCTTGTTTTTCAGTTCTCTCACTCATCTATTTATCTAATATATAGATTTATCACAGATGATACTGATGGAAAGAGAATCAACCTTAAAAATACATATAGTTTTTATTGTGGGTCTTCTGGAGATGTCTACCCTTTTGGGATTTTGTATATTAGTGATTTAAAGAGGATATTCACATTGGTGGTTAAAAATGATAGACTGTTGGGACATCACTCAGATAACACCCAGTGATTGTTTGGTTTGATTTTAGAGATTTTTCTTTTTCTCCTTTTTTTGTCTAGTGCATTGGGCAAAGAAATGTGAGTTTATGTAATCAAATCCTTCAATAAGGTACTTGCCAAAATGACCTTCTCTGAGACAGCTCAGTCAGCCTCTAGTGTCAACATCTTTATTTAGAGTTCTGCTCTTCGTGGTTGGGTGATGCTCTCTGACTTTTCCTTTATCTCTCACCAGTTAGTAAAGCATTACCAAAAGGTGAGTGAGACAGTCACGTAGGATAACAGTAAAGCAAGGTTGGGTAGCTGGAAGCCCCAGCATGGAGAGGTCCATTCTGAATGGACTTCTAGCTCTCTGTTACCTTCAGGTTTCAGAGACCTAGTTGAAAGTCTAGCTCCAGAATGGTGCTCATGCTACTGCTCTGGCAGTTTCAGCTGGGAAATCTCCAGGGAGTGGCTGATTCCCAGCTGCTGCTTCTGATCAGTGTATTTTAAAGAAACAGTAAAATCACAAGGGGATCCTCCCTGCCTCCTGGGCCTCATCTTATGTGCCTGTGGTGGAATGATTCTTTTTGGTCCAACCTGTAAAATGAAGGAGTGTTTATTTCTTTTTTTCTTTTCTGTGTTTTTTTTTTTTTTTTTAAGACTAATTTTGCCTATGGAATCGCAGGCTCACGTTGCCTGGGGTACCACAGACTCAAGCAATCCCCAGCCTTAGCTTCCCAGGTAGCTGGATTACAGGCACGCGCCATCGCTCCCAGCTATATTTTTTTGAAACTAGGTCTCTCTATGTGCCCCTGGCAGGACGTGAACCACAATCCCTGGCCCCGACCGCGGCTTCCTAGGTTGCCACTTACAGGCATGTACCACCATGCCCATCCTGAAGGAGTGTTTATTTCTTTTTGAAACTTCCCTTTTTTTTTTTTTTTTTTTTGGAAAGCCCTTTGTTTCTCTTTTGAATTCTTTGTTGTCTCACCTGTGATAGAATCACTGAATGAAGGGCCCTGGGAAGCTTTGTAGTTCATTCTTGTGTCCTGAGGTTATGATGTAATAGTCCATGTTGGCAATACAGCTGTCGATTATAAAAGATTCACTGAACATCTCAGCACAGTGGGATTCAAACATGAAGTGGTTTATTTTTCTCTCATTATTTTCTTCAAGCATATGCTTTTGAATTATCTTTTTTTTTTTGTATCTTTCACCATCTTAGGTATATTCTACTAAGTCTTCAGTCATTTTCAGATATTCAAAGTGCAGTCTTATCTGATTAATGTTGAAGCTTGAGTCTCAACATCCAGTTTAGTGTTTCTCTGCCTCCTCCCTGATGGGCAAGCCTCCTCCACTTCAGGGACTCCCATAGTTGTGAAGGGGGCTACTCTCTGCTGTGTGTAGCTCCTCCTGAGCTGGAATAGATGCAAAGGAGCTGGGAAAAGAACCAAACTCTGTTGCTGGCATTGCTGCACTTGTGCTTGGTATCCAAGAGTTGGTTCTTTCTGGAGGGCACATTTTTTTGGAGGGTGCAAGAGTGGGTACATTTTTCCCCTCTTTATGACCCTATTTATTTAAAATTTTTATTTATTTTTATTTTCTAGTTTTCATACAACACTGGTCAAATTTGTATGGTTGTTGTTCCCCTTAGACATGGTCCTCCCTTCCTTATTGTACCCCAATATCCCCACTCTACACCCCCTTTCCTCCTTCCCTTCTCTGGTCACTCCAAGTCCTCTCACTGTAAGCCATTGGTTGATGCTTAGCCCACTGGTCTTTTCTTTTCCTGGAGCCATGTCTTCCCTCCTGGGTGAGGGCCTGCACTCCGGGATCACAGCAGACCAAGCTGCTTGGATCACCAGGTGACTGAGGTAGGTTGGCAGGCTGAGCATGTTAGGACCCTCTTGCAGGGCAGGTGCACGGTGCAGTTCTCCAGGCTCCTTCCCGGTATCTGTCATGTGGTGCTGCTTCCATTCCGTGTAGTCCTGGGATCTTGATTTGGAAGCCCACCTCCTAGGCACTAGCTGTGAAGACATTCCCAGCTGGGAACAGACTTCCCCAGGTGGTTGGTCCAGCTCCTCTCCTATGTTTGCACTTCTGCTATGGGGACACAGCCACATCTCTGTGGCTTTCCTGAGTGGGTACTTTGTAAAGGATCCTTGTGAAGGATAGCCAGGGTCATCTTTGATGCAGAGGCCTCTGACCTGGACCTGAAAGGGAGGGGAAACCAAAGCTGTCACCACAATCCAATATTGTATGAGCCCAAAGAATCTTACTTTTCTATTCTTGTGGACCGTGGTTTTCCATGCTGACTGTGTTAAAGGCGAAGCTTTAAAAACATACAGGTCTCTGGGTTTAACCACAGAGGACTAGATTGGTTGAACCGAGTATTAAGATTTTTGAAAAGCTCTGTGGCTTATTCTGTTGTCTAGTCCAGTTTGAGAATGAGAATACATCTGGTGGGAAGAAAAGGTGAGGCTTGCAGTGTCACTAGTGAGTGCTTTGGCGATGTGGTTGGTGACGCTCATTAAGATCTGGGATGTTGAAAGCTCCTAGTACTTTCTGCTCTGTGACCTTAGTTGAAATTCTTAATAAGATATTTCTGTTCAACATTTTTCTGTTTTGCTCCCACGTTTGTTTGTCTTTTTGGCTTCCTTGCTGTCTTGACATCTCCTCCCGTGAAGGGAAGGCGCCCAAAATAAGCTGCAGGTTGCCTTTCACTAACATAGTCTGAGAGGTAAATTCTATGAAATTGGGCCTCATTCCAGCTCTTTTGGGAACACTTTGGAAGGACTTAAGTTCATAACATGCTTCTACTTTTCCAGCTAAGAAATAGACACGCTCCGACGACATTTTATTTTCTTCATTCCCATGCCTCTTTCTCCAACACATTTTACTTTGTCAGTATGAATAGTATTTTGGTTATTAAGATTTTTATTTTGTATTAGTTTTTAAAAATTATTTAGGTGCTTGTGAAGTCATTACCCTTGGGGCTTTTGGCTAGAGCAACAGGCATCAGAAACTTAGTTGGTGATTTCAGGTGAGAAATAAATAATAGCAGCCAGGGAATTCAGGAGAAGAAATATACTGCTCTGAATGCAAAGAAAACCACTATGAAAAATCATGATTCAATACTGAAGTGGAATCATCTCTAAATAGAAATTCCAGTTTTACCACAAATCATCATTGAATTTAAATGTAGTTCCTGTTGGCAATAAATCCTTTTTGGTGTGAACTCTTCTAAGAAGGCAATAAATTGCTGGACAAAGTTAAGTGTATGTGGTTCAAGACAGGAAGATTCTGACCATTTAAAGGTCTCCTCCTGTAAGTGTGAACAGCAGAGGCCTTGCTTTTAGTTGATGACACTGGGACTGTGAAGTCATACGCAGGTATTTGGCCTATACGGAAGCGCTTTTTGACATTTGGTTAGAACGTGAAATTCTCTTCTGCGTCCTTCCTCTCAAGGTGCAACTTACAGTCTTCAAATTTTAACTGGGAAGAGTTGTTCTATGTTTTCTTGGTTAAAACAAAACCAAAAACTGATACAGTTGGATTTTAGTGGCAAAAGCCACTGACCAAAGTTCAGGGAATCTGAGTTTTTTCCTCCCTGCTATTAATGAGTTAAGAAATCTAACTTAGTCTCATTGGGTGCCATTTTCTTTCAGGTTAGCTAAGGAGATGAGCCAGACAATCTGCCTAGGCCTGTTCCCAGCTTGATCTGTGGCCTTGACTTGTCCATCACTCTAATTTGGAGGAGGGTCATCAGGAGCTACTTTGTTTTTCCTCCTCTTTTTCCTCTCAGTTTTTGGCCCTTTGGAGATTCTTTACCCAATGAGGAGAGCAAGTCTATAGACATTTAAACATTTTTGCATTGTGTATGACTTGGTAGCAGAGACAGCTACTCCTTTATCAGAACACTCACTTTCCTATTGGCAGTGCAGGGCTTATGAGAGCTATGTTCTTAGTGAGGCTCTGTTACATGTAGATGTAATGGGAACCACAGTTGCCACTGTAGAGCCACAGTGGCAAGGAGGCAGGGTGCCTCCTCCGTGTTGCCCTCTCCCTTCTTTTTGCTGGATAGCAATCCTAGAGCAGCCTTGGAAACAGAGTTTGAGAACTGCCTCTGTCAGCCTAGGTCTCTACGGGACAATGTGGATTGGAATCTGTACTCATCAGGAAAGTCATATTTTTAAAGTTATGTCAAGCCATGAATATTGGGGAGTTTATGCTCCCCAATAACATGTATTATTCTCACCAGTATAGTTGGAGACATAATTTCATGATTTTCTTCCTTTTCCCACAACTCTGAGGGAAACCTTCATATTTTAAAAGTGGATATCATCATGACAATATGCTTCAGTTATCTAAGAGGATTTATAGATAGGAAATTTTAAGTTTGGAGGTTGGGGAGCAGTGGTATATTTTTGGGAGGCTTACAGTTAGGGTGCTGAGATTTAGTGATGGGGTAGTGGTTCAGGAGGGGGAGCACACCCCCATCTCCCCAAAGGTGAAAAACATATTGAGATGGCTACATGGAAGACCATAGATAATAGAAACTCAATCTTTTAATGGGCCACATCAACCTGGAGCCTTCTCAGTTTTCTGGATGCTATAATCCTTAGATGCTTTTGCTTTTTGGTTTTGATCCATTATAAGGAAGAATATCATTGTTGACACCTGATTAATCTTGTTCTTTTTGTTAACCTTGGCCAACTGGAGCTTGAATTTGATTTGGAAAAATAAATATGTATTTTCTTACTTTCAGTGTCATTGGTATCAGTTAGAAATGGGCTGATCGATAATCCCTTTGGATGCTATATAGGTATATGAGTCTGTAGTCTTGCTACGTAAGTGTCTCACAAACTAAGCAAGTATTTTCACCTTTGTTTTGTGGGTCAGCTCAGAACTGTATGTGTAGTTACATATATATACACACATCATACATATACATATGTATAATACATTATATACACATGCATTACATATAAATAAACATGTATTATTTTTCTCACTCCACCTCCAAACTCACAATCCAATTTATGTATTGCAAACTCATTTTAACATCTAAGAAAAAAATAGCAAAATAAAATTGGCCTATATAGTATTGGAAAAAAAAAGAATGCATAATTCCATCTAATCAGAAACCAATAACTGACCTGAGGGCTGGCTGTGCGCCTGGGTACCTGGCCGTCCAAGCTCCCTTGCCAGCGGGGAGCAAAGGGGGTCAAGGTTCCTGGGTAAGCCCTCGAGTGGGATGAGCCCTGGAGGGGGACAGGGTGAGAGTTATGGTGGCCCCACCCACTAGCCATCTGCAGCCCGGATTAGCTGAGTTATGTTGCCCTCTGCTCCCAGCCCAAGGGGAGCATGAAAAGGCACAGACTCAGCCATCCATGCCCGCCCCCCATGCAGGGAGGTACTGGAGTGCGGGCGGGCAGAGGTGGGGGGAAGCCCCTTCCATTTTGCTCTCATGCCAGCTAAACTTCAGAGGATCAACAACATGTACAACACAAACCCCATCATAGAACGGGTGAGGGACCATGCAAAAATCCAGCCCACAAACCTGAGCTGGACACAGCAGATGGACAATGGAGAGAACCACTGTGCATTCGAGACAAGAGAAACAACTGTAGAGACACAATGTCACCATGTGCACCTATGTGCTAACTGGGCCAGGAAGACCCGGGACCTCATTTTGGAGATGCCTTCTAGGAGAGCAACGACCCCTCCCCACACTACGGGAGAGGAAGACCAAAGGTGGGGTAAACAGCCCCACATCAAAACTGCAAACTGAGGCAGAGGAGATGATCTACAAAGGCCATTCACAGACTCCTGTATTCACAGAGAAACTTCTTCACTAACACTGGGTGGTGGCGAGACCCCCTAAATCTGACACCAGAGCCATTAGGTAAAGCAGCAAAACAGCAGCGATGGGATTGGAGAAGGCGTCCTGCACAAGAAAACATGGACAGATCACAAATTAATACAGAATGGCTGCCCAATGCAAACTTAAGACTGAAAATCTACCAGCAAGGCTCACCTGGTTCCAGCAACACAGTCCCTCACCCAGGGAAAGGACACTGCCCTGGGAAAGAAAGAGACTAATGGACTTAGCACAACTAGTAAACAACAACGAGTGGGGTTTGAGAGAATGGAAAGGGCACCAAAGGGAGGAGGGAGGGGGAGGTACCCCCCAAAAACACTTACAGAGGTTGTGATCTAAAGAACAGAAAATATTTTTTTAAAAAAGAATAACTTTCAAGTTTACTCATTTTACTAGTATTATCTGACCTCACCTTATTGGCATCAAATGTGCCTAGTAAATACATGCAAAAATATTAGAAAAATGTGATCTCAGATATGAAATAGGGGGATAAATATTCTGAGATTCCAACACTTTCCTCTTTAGGTAGATAATATTGATGGCAAATAAAAGCTATTCTATGGAAGAAGGGAAGTGTCAAGGGTAAATTTATAGGAATAGAAAGTATAAAGCTGGTAGATTTAGCTATGCTGGCATAGTAGGCACCTTGATCTGGTGTAGAGAAAATAAGAGAGAAATGTGGTTTTCATTCTTTCAACCACAGCAATGAGGGTGGATAAGAGTGCGGTTTACCACACAGAGCAAAGAGTATAAGTAAATGTGGCACTAACAGTGGTCCCCTGCTCGTGACCAAACAGCGTAAATAGGCAGTGAAAATAATGATGCGCTCTTGCATGTAGTCCAGGTAGGTCCATCTTAGAGAAGGATCTGGGGTAAAGGCTGGGGTGAGTGTGTAACACAGATGAATATGGGATCATAATGGGAGGAGAGGGGTTTGAGTCTGTAAAAGGTCAATGTTTGCTTACATGCTTTGGAGAGCTGCTCATTGTTGCTGTTGTGCTGCTTCCACTGATGACTGTTGTGTGAACACAGGTCACATGCTGGTATTAGCTCCCTGCTTCCATGTGGAAGGAACGGTGACTGGCAAGGGCACGGAAGCTCCTCTTTCTGGTGCTCTCTAGAAGTGCCTTATATTTCTAGCCTGCCAGACAGCCTGCTGCTTATATTGTTTCATTATTGTTACCCTCCAGGTAGGGTGTCACGGACCAGCTGTGCCAGGCAGAGACTGCTAAGTACCAGGTTTCAGATGGACAGGAAAAACTCAGGCAGGCGAATGATGATCACAGACACAAACTCAGTGAGCAGTGGAATCTACTGCTTTATTTTAGGTTTTCAGGCCGCTTTTATATTGTTTAAACGAGCTACTTCAACATTCCATGAGGAGGGGCATTTCATGAGTACGTGAGTGCATTATCTCAGTGAGAGACAGGAATGAGCGCGTGAGGGTAATTTCATGAGCGCGTGAGGGCAATATCATGAGCGTGTGAGGGCAATATCATTGGAAGACAGAAATCAATATCTTTACAGAAAATAGATTATCATTAGATACTACTAAACATTCCTAAGCAATCATTTTTAGGGAATCAGGATAACTAAGTTGGTTACAGGTCACCCAAGGTTATTCCTTGGCTGTAAAGCTTATCTAGTTTATCCAGTTCTCCTTGCCTCGAGCTCATTACTAGTATTTCAATGATTTTTCACAGAGAATCTAATTAAAATAAAGAATCTGACGACTGGGCCCCCATATTTTTCTTAATAATGATGCAGTTCATGACTTCAGCACTCCTACACCTGGGGTCTGGGGAGCTATGCCCTTAGGATCCCCTGATTTCTCAGGTCAGCTCCCAGTTTGTTCCTCCTGCGGGGGGCAAACTTGTAAAAGGTTTAAATTACAAGTTTCTCATCTCTGAGATGGGCTCCCATAGTAGGGTGTATTAAAACCAGCCAAGGGCAACCTATTTTGGTTTAGAAAGTATCAAGATGCCTGCTCCTCAACTAAGACAACTTCCTGCTTTTGTATCTGAGTAGCACCTTATACCGGACATTCAATAGCTTTGAATGAATGTGATTAAATGAAGAATCATCTGAAGAAAAAATAGGATCTATTTTTTATGTGATTTCAGATGGAGAAACATCTCTATATCTAGAAAAAAATTGACATTTAAAAACCCTTTTGTAAATTGTATTTTTTATTGGATTGGGGTTTGCAACATGGTTTAGAGGTATGTTACCACAACACAGCCATCACCAAGACACCCAGTCTTCCCTTAGTCCATTGGGCCTCTGTCTCTTCCCCTCCCCATCTGGTGTCCTATCAGATTTACAGTCAGTTTTCTAGGGTTGGTTTTTGTCTGGCCTTTTGTCTCCCCTCCTGCCTCCCTGCATTCCACATATGAGTGAATGGTTCCTTGTCTATCCTCTGACTTATTTCTATTAGCATCATCCCCTCCATTTCTATTCATGTAGCAAATGGCAAGATTTCATGTTCTGAATTGCTATGTAGGCCATTGTATCATACACCACACATTCTTTACCCAAGCATCTGTCAATGGGCAATCAGATTATTTTCATACCTTCTTTCCTGTAAACAGTAGAGATATAGGGTATGCATATACCCCTTTGAATTAGTATTTTTGTAGTCCTTGGATAGATAAGTAGGAATGAAATTGATAGCTCATATGACAGATCTGTTTTTTGTTTTTAATATTTTGAGACACTGCCATTCTCTTTTCCTTTTGGGTTGGACCAGTCTACATTCCTAAAAACAATATAGGTGGGTTCCTTTCCCCCCTCCCCCATCCTTGCCAGTACTAATTGTTGCTGATCTTTTTGATTTGGGTCATTCTCGCAGGTATGAGGTGGTATCTAGTTGTAGTTTTAGTTTGTATTTCCCTAATAATAAATTATGATGAAAAATTTTCCATGTACCTGTTGGCCATCTGTGTATCTTCTTAGGAGACCTATCTGTTTAGCTCTTCTGCCCATTTTTAAAAATTGGGCAATTAGTTTTCTTTTTTGTTGAGTTGTATACATTGTATACATTTTGTTGAGCTGAATCTTGGCCTCTTGTCAGATGCATGATGTGTAAATATTTTCAGTAGGATGTCTTTTCTGTTTAGTGATAATTTCCTTTATTGTGTAGAAGCTTTGAAAAAGAAATTCTTAAAGTAGAATGATAAACTCACTTTGTCATTTCAGTGTCCTCTGCGTAAGCATTCGGTGAGGCTGCTTTTCTTTGTCTTCTTGAATACAGTTTTTAGATTCCATAACCTCGCTGCTCATTCTTATTAAGACAACTTCTTGCCTCTTTAGCATTCAAAGTAGATGCAGTATTCATAAGTCTGCTCATAAGCAGATCACCTCTGCAGTTCTGCCATGGAGAAAGTGGAGTCCCTGATTGTACTGTTTCTCGACTTCAGGGTCCCCACTCATGTCTGCGTCCCTAGACTCCTTAGCTGGTATTTGATCCTAAGCATGGGAAGAAACTAAGGTGGCAAGAAGTATCCTGTCTGACCGTGAATGCCTGGTAATGCCATGAATCCTTATTGGCAGTATCTGGGTTCAGAAGCGAATCAAGCAACAAGAATCTTCCAGGGCAAACAATTTGGGTTTTTCAGAGACATCTCAGTTGTTGTGGCTCTGCCACTGTTCCCTGGATATAGGTGAGTCTCCCTGCTCCAATAGCTTGGGTATAGGGTTACTTTGTTGGGGCATCTCTTTATCTTCAGCTTTTTTTGCTGAGGGTTCCCCACCTTTTGGCTGTCATTTTGGGTTGGAGCTAAGAGAACTCTGTTGTCTGTCCCTTTTTTGTCTGTGCTTCCCCTTCTTTGGTCTCCCCCCACTTTCAGATCTTATCCACATGAAATGTGCATCTTTACCCAGCAAATGTTAGGAGTCAGGTCTGTGAAGGCATGTTGCCAGGGCACGATGGCATTGTTACAGCTCCACAAAAGTCTGAACAAATCAGACTGCCTTTCTTAACTGCTTCTTCAGGTTCCTCTTCAAGGTTCCAACTCTTTCTTCAGACTCCTTCAAACTTCCTGTAAGCTGGTTGGAGCCTGACATAAGTGCTTTCCAGGGACCTGCCTTTTGAACCTCATCGATCCTTTTAGTTGATAGCTAATAGTTCCAATCAGATTGGTCTATTCACAATTCTATATTTGAATATCTGAACACTGGAAGTCAAGGGTGGGTGTGTTGTGTGTTAAAAGCAAGGGTGGGGGGGTCCTTCAGTCTCAGCTATTTGATTGGTGTTGGTCAAGTGCCAATCAAATCAGTCCATTGTCAAGACCATTTTCAATAACCCACTCCTGACATAAGAGGGAAAATCCCGGCCTCTGCTGAGATGGGACTGGCACTGAGGTCAGAGCAGACTCCTAGGCTGAAGGGCTCCAGGGAACCATGACAGGTGCCTGTCGCAAGGCCAGCTGCTCCTGATGCCCTTCAGTGGTGCCGGACCTGATGATGAAGGGGCCCTGACATGGGGCTCAAAGCCATTGCCTCCTCTTTTTATTTTATTCTTTTCCTCTTCTCATTCTGAGGGGACTATTATCCCTCACTTTTCAAACCTGGAACCCTGCCGCCGCTTGGAATGCCAGGAGCACTGCTCTCCATTAGGCTCCTTCACTGCCATCTTGGCCTCCTCTTGACTCCTGCTGCCATTTTCTCCAGACCCACTCCACATGAGAGCAACCTCCCCAAGTGCATTTTGAAGTGTGAAGGTTGTTGGCTGCTGTCATTTTGGGACCTCAAGGAAAGTTCGTCTGAAGTAGTTTCACATATTCATCCTGCTATACAGATGGAATAAAAATTCTTAATAATTCTCTTTTTAAAGTTACCAAAAATGGGTCATTCAAGGATTAAATACACCAATACATTTTGAATATTTTAATCTCTTCAAATAATAGACAGATGGTCATTTAAAAAATTTCTGCAAAGAGAATCATAGGTCAAAATTTAGTTTAATCAGATATCAATTCTTCAGCCTCGTTGGCTTGAGGTACTCTTTATATATAGTTATACACACACACACACACACACACACACACACACAAGAAATGGTTCATATAATTATCAGTCAGTTTCTTTTACTTCCCCTTTATTCTGTCTTTTCCCTTTTATCCTGTCTTTTCTCCTTTTTTTTCCCTGAGTATATTCCCATGAAATCTGATTATTTAATAAAAGTAATTTATGCTAACTAAATAAATTTGGGAATGAAATCTGAATTCTCCTTTCTTAAATATTAAATGATTTTTGGACCAATTTCCAGTATCCAGTTTTAAATATTTAAGAGATGTTGATAGGAAAATCTTAGCTTGTTAGAATTCAAGACCCACATTCTGTGGTGCTAATGAAGACTAGCTTTCTCTAGATAGTGATTCTGTTTTATACAACTTTATAATTTAATTATCTTTTATTATGCCAGTACCACAATATTTTGATAAATGTGATTTTATAGGTTCTTTTCTGATGGGTATTTTCCTTAGTAAGTCATTTTATTCTTTATGGAGTTCTTTTTAAGTTTTATAATTTTTGAAGTGCATTATTTTACATCCTGGTGAATGTTTGGACAGTTTAGGATTTACCCTGTTTGTGTGGTCACTGTAGCCCTCCACAGCCCAAGCACCCATAGTGTACCACTTTCCATTGTATTTTCCCACTCATAGCTGGATACCTATTAAGGAAAGTTTTCAATATTATGATATATTTGTATGTCCTTGAATTTTTAGTCACAAAGACAAGAAATCTCTCATGTTTTAATTCTTGGGGGGCATGCTATTAAAAGGAGTATGGAAATGAAGTATATATTTTCTCTAAGTGAGAAAGTTCTAACAGGAGAACAGAAACTGGGACTTAAGGGTTTTATCATGTACCACTGGGTCACCTTGCTCAGGCTTTGTTTTGCAAAACCTCCTTTTACCTTGACAACCCCTTACTATGAAGCTCAGGCTTGTTTGCAGGTAATTGGAAATCTTCAGAAGCAGCTGTTGAAAGTATAAACTGGTATTTAAAAGACAAAGGATTTGAGGCTCCTGTTGGTTTTTCTTTTCCTAATGCAAAGGACTTGGTACTTTTCTCAATAAGTTTAGACAGTAGAAACTGCCAAATATTTATGATACAAATTTCTTGCATTGTGATTTGAAACTGGTGGGAGGATTTTTGATTATTTGTAATTACTTGCTTCTAGCAGGTGGTGACTTTTTTTATTTTACAAGTATGTGGTCAATATTATTAAGACTTTTATGTCAGAGATGCTGTTTTCATTGAATTTGAAATTCTATAATGATAATCACTTTTCAACATTTGTCTTGTGCTTTTTAAAAATAACATCTGACTCATTTCCTATGTCCATGTACTTGTAGATTCTCCAAATGCAGTAGGTGTCCAGCCCATGCCAGGCAGTCCTTGCAGCTTGAATCCACTGCGTTGTGTAACTGTATCTTCCCAGGGACTGATGTCATTCTTTCTGCTTAACAAAGCTGTCAATTGCCTTTATCCCTCTCTATCTCTACCGGTCAGTCATGCTGTCTTGGAAACATTTAGATTAACAAACAAGATGTATTTTACTATTATTCATTTTAAAAAGAATTTCTTCCATAGATAAATGGTTGCTGGGATGCCTCCCCCCCAACCCCAATCCCTGTTGTCCCTCAGTTCACTCAGATGTCTCTCGTTGTTTGATGATTTATGTTCAGTCCACAGATCTCTCTTCATTTTCTGTGGTTGTGTCTGACAGGTGAGGGACTGTGTTCCTGGTACACAGAATTCTGTGCGTGAAGGATTGTAGTCTTAGCTTTGCGTTGGGCAGCCTGTCTGTGCTCGTTTGAGGTTTAACAATGTCTTCTCATTGCTGGCTGCCTGTTCCAGTCTATTTCCCTGTATATCCGTTGCCTCTTCGCCCCATAGCTCTGCCTTCTGACTTGGGGGGCCTTGCTCCCAGTCGTTTTCTGTAATGAGGTTTCTCAGTGAGGGTAGGCATCTACCAATGGCCTTTGTGGATCATCTCCACTCTCTCCCTTTGCAGATTTGTTCTGATGCCAATTCCCCAATTCTGTTGACTTTTTCTCCCACAGTATGTGGAGGGGCTCCTTGCTTTCTTGAGTGGCATATCCCGAAATGGGGTCTTGATTCATCCATTCCTGATGAGTTTGTAGGTACACTTCAATGATAGGTCTTCACTATGGTTGTCTCTCCAGTCCATCATGTTCTATGATCCTTCTCCTGCATCCTGCCCAGTTGTATTAGCATGATTCTTATCTGGTCCCTCACGCATTCTATGTCGCTGTTTTCAATGCTTGTTTTTCTTATTCCTACTGAGGACTAAGTGGAGTGAGAGTGAAAAGGGAAGACCTACTCCCCCCCCCCCCCCCTGGTTTTCCCTGACCCTGAGTTGATCTTATCTTGCCCATGTACTGGTCCGGTCCGTGTCTCCCAGGCCAGCCCCCGTGGCCCTCTTACCAGTCAGCTTGATGGCAGAGGGTGCTCGCTGGATGCACAGTGGGGTGGGTGCAGCTGCGGGCGCATGATGATCAGGGCACGCACAGCACAAGAATTATTTTTCATGAAGAATTTTTTTTCAAAACGAGCATCTATTCTTTTTCTGTTAAGAGCCGAAAATTTGATTTTGAAATGAGCAAGACCCAGGTCGCCTAAGAAATAAGGCGCTTCTCCTAGCTACACTCTTTCTGCTGACCTGGTTGGTCCTCTCAGCGAATGTTCGTGTCTTGACTCCCATCAGTAGAGAGGGTATATACAGTGTTGAAGACAAGAGGCAACTGTTCTCATCAGTTTTCAGTTGTCCTATTTCTTGTTCTCTGTCCCTAGTACGTGATTCACCACAACAGGGGGGTTTTCCCCACAGTAAGAGTAATTGTGCCATTTTCAGGAGTGCTGCCACTCAAGATGGGTTCTGGGAGCTTCAGTGAGGTGAATAGCAACAGAACATAATGCACACACCTATAGCCAAGGAATTGTGTGTGTGTGTGTGTGTGTGTGTGTCTGTGTCTGTGGAACATTTTACTAGTTACTGAAATCCATCTCTCATTGGTTGACTTTGAATGTATTTTGGAGCTTTGTATGTAACTCTGCTAGATTAATTATAATTCTGTACCAGTAATGTTGGCAGTCACTTGTTTGCCATTGTTAAAAATAGAGATCACCAAGCTTGTGATTTGTCCTGTTGGAATAAATTAAGTCAGTTAAATTCACAACACTCTGACCAAACTGGAAGTTTGTTCCAACTTGAGGATCTTTGCTATTATGGACCTATCCTTAGGCTACAGCTCACGAACTTAATAAAAGAGGGGCCAGTCAGTTAATATAAATGAGTGTAGTAAAATGCCATGAGTGTGAAGTCACTAAATAAAGTGTAAAGCACAAGGTGCTCACAATCGAATCCTTTTCCCACTTTTGGAGAAAAGTGGGCTAAAAGAATTATTTTTTGACAATACAAGACCATGGTACATATACACGATGGAATACTACGCGTCCATCAAGAGGACAAACACATGTCATTTGCAGCAACCTGGATGGAACTAGAAAGACTCATATTAGCAGAATAAGTCAAAAAGAAAAAGAGAATTACAGGATGGTCTCACTTATATGATGGATATAGGGAAAAACAAACAAACAAATAAGAAAAAATGAAAACAACCAATGGGACTGAACCATGGAGTGAGAGAGGAGGAGGGGGAAGGTGGGGGAGGTGAAGAGTACAAAAGATCAGGATAGTTAACAAATGTCAGTGAAGTGGGAAAGCCCCAGGGTAAAAAAAAAAACAAAAAACAAAATAAACCACACACATTTACCATATATCAGAAGAGAACAATGGGCCAAACAAGCAACAACTGAACATCAACTTAACCAACCAACCAATTGCAGAAAAATGGGAGATGGAGTGACTGGAGGGGGGATACAGAAGGGGGATATGGAGGGAGGAGGAGGGATCAATTAATGTACAATTGTGACAAATCAATAAAATGAATTAAAAAAAAACTAAAATATTCTGTAAATATCACAGTAACAAGGGATGGTTAGTGGTTTCATTTATTCACTCATTATTTATTTATTTATTTATTTATTTATTTATTACTCAATCCTCATAGTGATTGTAAATATATTTTGTTAATCATCAAAAAAAAAAAAACCAGAAAACAAAAAAAAGACAATACAAGACCATGGTGCAAATGTGGTATTTCACATTGATAGTGACTCAGGGCAGTCCTAGCTACTAGAAATGCCAGCTTTGCAAGCAAGGGGAGAAGCACATGGTGCATACTCTTGTCTTTCTCCTGATCAGGTGCAACCTGGGCAACATGCCACGTATGGGTGTGAGCTTGCAGTGTGAGCTTGCAGTCTAGGATATTTTCATGGTGAAGGGTTGCTGGGGAATCTCTGGTGACTTTGAGATGGTTTTCCTTCCCACGTTCTCCATTATTTCCCATCTGAGTTTGTGGAGACACTTCTGAATGCGACACATGCACTGGTGTAAGTGCAGAGGAGAAACCACCATCTAACTTCTTGGAACTACCTCATCCTACTTCATTTGTTAGGGTTCCACGGTCTGGGGGATCATGGATCCAGCTAGAGCTACCCAGTAACTTTTAAATCTTGTCAGCCACAGTTGCAGATGGCCATGTCAAGGAATGACTCTTCTGTGGCAGAAAGTGCTATGGCTTGAGTGTTTTACCCCTTAGACACTCTGGAGATTCCTAGCCCTTCCCACCAGGTGAAGGCAGAAGGAGAAGTCTGTGACTTGCACTGGGGTCTCACTCGATGCTGCTAGCACCCTGTTCTCAGGCTCCAGTCTTCCAGAACTTGGGCAATCAGTTTCTGCTGTTTGTCCTGAAGCGCCCAATTGGTGGCTTTGTTGTCACGTATACCTGCAAAGACTAAAGAAGGTTTGAATGACATCATCCTGAATGAACAAGGGTAGTCACCTCCTTCTGTGCATGGCTAGACAGTCCAGGAAGCACTATCTGTTTACAGCTTTTCTCTGAAAAGCAATCCAGGTGATTCTATTGCAAATGACTGCTCTGTGCCGAGTGGCCTTGCCACTGGTCCCAGCTGACTCATGCTGCAGAGCTCATTCAAGTTTCTGGCACCTGTTGTCATGTACTCCCCGAGGAGTCTCGAAATTGTGTCTCTGGGTTTGACTGGTCTCTGAATGAGCTCTAATATCGTAGCTGTATGTCTGTGTGCCACCTACCTAATGGAGGTCTTCTTGAAGGTGTCCCATAGGGTTTAAAATCTGAACTCGTTGTCATCTTTTTTTTTTTAAATTTTTTTATTTATATATATTTCACATCATTTCAGTCCCTGGGGTCGTTGTCATCTTTAAATAGGCTCCTTAAAAATAACTTCAGTCTTTTTAAATGGCACAGCTATTCATTCAGTGGCCTAGAGCCGCATATACCCTAGTATCATGATTGACCTTTTTTATTTACCCCCACTATGGTCAAGAGTCATTGACACTCCCTTCTAGAGGCCTGCCACAATTAGCTGCTTCATCAGTGTAGCTCCATCCTGCCTTGCTTGCCGCCCACCCGCTGCTGTCTGGATGTCTTACTTGGCTTCCCTGTTTCCATCCTCATTCTTCTCTCTTCCTCATGACAATCAGCCAGAGTTTAATCGTCCTTTCAGTTTAAGTGTGATTGTGTCAGTTATTTGCCTAAACCTTGGATGTGGTCCATTTATGTCTTTTATTTCTGCTTTTAGCTGCAGACCCAGCTAAAACTCCAACTCCATAATACACTCATGATTCAGTTTCACCAAACTGTATTTGTTTTTGGTCATTATGGCACATAGATTATTGTGTTTGGGCCTTTGTTATTCCATTCTTCCTGTACGGGGACACACACACACACACACACACACACACACACACACACACACACACAGTGTCACTCTGGATGCCACTTTCTCTGGAAAGTACACCAGGTTTGGGTGGGGCATCATTTCATTGTGCTTAAGAGCACCATGTCCTGATCTGACTATGGTTTTACTTATTGTGCTATTGGTTTTTCTGCATCAGACCCATTTTCAGACCCTTTTTTCTTGAAAAATATAAAGTTAAACTACCATCAATAAGGCAGCTGGACTCTTACTTCTAATTGGCTGACAAGATGCCCTGGCTCCTAAAGCTGTTGCTGGATCTCACTGATGAGTGGCAAACTTTGTTTCCAGAGTTCTCTATTCTCTTACTGTTAGACTTGTGCCTTTGAAATGTCATTTTGGTGGTTAAGATGTTTTCTCATTACCTCCTTGCTCTTCACTTATCCTTGTATTCTACTTAAAAACTGGAAGATGATGGGCCACTTATTTCCACTACTCCAAAAAAATAACTAAATGCATTCACATTCTTTTTCTTTTTTTAAACCTCATTTTAGTAACGTCAACTTTTAACTAGCCTAATGCTTCCCTTCATATCTCTATCTCTGACTATCCGCCATCAGTTCCATAATGTAACAGGGTCCTTAAATTTTTCTAAACTTTTGTTATTATTTTTAATACAGCCCATTGGCATTGGCATCCTCCCTGTATTTTCTGTTTGTTCATTGCATTGGCAAATATTTATTCTTTGTGTGATTTTATTTTATCTTTACTTTGTCCTTGACTTCACTCTGGATGAGATTAATTTTCAACTACCACCTTTGGTTGCTTCAGATAAAGTTCCTCTCCCTCCTTCTACCCATCAGGCAATTGGTATTTCACAACTCAGCTGTTCTTCTCTTTCTCTATTTTGTTTCTTTTTGAATCAGAGTGCTTCTAAGAGCTTTGGGTTTGTGCATCAACGTTTCACAGTGCTGTGACTTAGAAAAATGTCAACAAAAACCATTTATCAACAAAATATTTTTTTAAATTGCAAGTTATATAAAAATTCTCCAGGTTTATGACGACTCCATCAATAGGCAAGGTGGGATGTTTCCAAACTGACATATGCGCTTCCCTACCACCCAGATTTGCCCCCTGAAATGATCTGAGAAACTCAGCTGTTAAACCTTTCCAGGAATTTGTATATTTACTGGGGCTCTTTTGGATATTCTGGAGACCGAACTGTGTGCCTGCTTAATCAGGTATAGTAATCAGGTATCATTGCAGGTAACCTCAGGTGATGCAGCATAACCTCAGGTAACACCGAATGTTCAGTGAAAGGTCAGTTCTCCAGGTTACTGGTTTGCTAGTGAGACCAGGGCCTCAGTCTTGCCTCTGATCTATTTCTGTAAGCCAATTTCATTGTTCTCTTTCATATTATATTACACCTAAAAAGCCAATATTAAAGCAAAACATTTCAAGAAGGCAGGAAAATACTATAGTCAGGTAAAGGTCCCTGAGAAAGCTCAAGGCATTATTCTCTGGAAGCCCTTTTTGCTGTCTGTTTTCAAACATACCAGTAGTTGGGAGTTGTGTTAGGAGTTGTATGTGGAATAAAGAAGAAATTGAGGTGGAAGAGATTGATAGTGAACTGTGAGGCCAGCCCACATAATGGGGATCCTGGGAACCATGTCCCAGTCCAACTTTAATGAATTTGTGAAGCCTCTTATATACCCCAGCAAAGAAATGTTAAAATGATGTAATGAGGAAGTAGCAAAGCGTATGTGACATGCAGCAGGGTGGATGTGCAGATGCACGATAACAGAAGAATTTACCTTTGGGAGCAACAGACATTAGTAAAAGGTCATATGTCTTTTGGGACATTCTAAAGAGGTTAGGAAGCTGGGTTACAGGTGAGAGATGTGCTCTAGATTGGAAGTGTTCCTCTTAACTGAAACTCCATCTCTCTACCTGCTTCCCTGTCCCACATTTCCCTCTTTTTTAATGCTTAAAAAGAACCCAAGAGACCCTAGCAGGTTGGTGGGAGATGCACATTAATCATAGCAAGAGAATAATAATTGGCAGCATAACAGTAACAATCAACATTTTACAAATTAAACAAACTCCCCGACTTAAAGGGTCAAACCAAGACAAAATCAAGCAAGTTTAAAGATGCAGTTGCCTCAAAACAATGTTCATTGAGTCCACTTTTGTTTGTAATGAGTCAGTTTCATGCTTCAGGTAATGTCTGCTGGCCAGTTCTTTGAATCATAGGCAACAGTTTTTGCTGAGACGTTTAGCTGCTTGGATCTCAGCACGATAGGAGACTGCTGCAACAGTGGTTGTGGTCAGGGTGTGAGCACAGATCAGTGACACTAGGGTTGGAAGAATGTTTGTCTGCAGCACTTTAGCAAGCAGGCCACAGCATCTATGATGAGTCCGGATGAACATCCAACCATGGTTTATTAAGATGAACATTTTCCATCTGACCGGGGTCTGAGGTTTGTGTGTCTTCTTGCCATTTCTGGACTTAGACAAAGTTTGACTTGGAGGATGGTGTCATTGTTCTTTGTTTTCTGTAATGAGAGAAAAGAAACCTCCCTCCTTCCCTACAATTTTTTGATGGAAACTGGACTAGTTTGATCGGCAGGTCCTTTTGCATTGCCATTTGGGTTGGTTTGACTTTTTTGTTTCTTTTTGTATGAATCTTTAGTAAAATGAGTTTTGTCTTGTGCACCTTTGTTGAACCAGGGGACAGAGAAGACTCGGACTGTGGAAGTTGACTTACAGTATCTCCTGAAAGGTCCCAAATTACCCACATTGAAATGCCTTATGGTGGGAAGTTCGCATTCCAATGTTTTGAGTTTTTAAAAATTTCTTCACTAATATTACTTTTCTTGTAATTTTTTAAAGACTGACTTTATTTTGGAAGTAGCATCATTTGTTGTTGTGGCATGAGTGCAGATTAAAATATTTCTGATCTCTTTATTTGGGTCCTTTGTTCTACTATCCTGTTTACTCAGGTGAGGGATTTTGTACTGGTCTCACTGAGAACTTGTTGCACAGATCTTGAAATGCCTTCTGCGGCTCATTTTTATCTGGAGCACGCTGTGAGTTGCTGGCATGCTGTTTTACCTGACCGAAATGGACTTGATTTTTAGATGTTTTACTAGTAGAGTTACACCATTCACCTACCTCAGACAGTATTTCCTGACTTATGCTAGAATTATTTTTAATAGTTTTTACTTTCTGCTAGTCTTAACAGTCACTGTACGCTGCTCATCCTTATCAGATGTTGCTGATGTGATAAGGCTGTCTCCCTCAGAGTTTTCCCTTTTCTTAGAAGAAGCTGCTTAGCAAAGTTTTTGCTTTATATGATTGACCATGCTGTTAAGAATTTCATTGGCACTGGGTGATATTTTAGGTGGTCTCTTACTTGAATATTAAGCTGTGTTGCCCTAGTCCCAGGCAACAAACTAAGACAGACCCTGCGTCCTTATTTTTATAACCTTTTTATCTTATTTCTCTCTTTTTCCTGAGAGTTTTCCCATGCTCACCAGTCCTGGAGTGCCTCACTGACCATCTTGGTCACTCCAGCTCTTCTGTTCACTGCTCATGGACAGCTGTGGTATTTCTAGTCTTTTATTTCTTCTTCATATAGCATAAATTAATAAGGGGGGGTGAGCTAATCAGCTCCCAGAGGAGAAATGAGGAGCATACAGGCAAGTTAAGAGTAAAAAGTCACATGTATGGATTCCCATCAGCTGGACCCCACGTTGGGTGCCATTTGTTAGGACTCACATGTGGAATGAAGAAGAAATTGAGATGGAAGAGATTGATAGTGTTCTGTGAGGCCAGCCCACAGAATGGGGATCCTGGGAAGCATGTCCAGGTCCAACTTTAATGAAGTTGTGAAGCCCCTTATATACCCCAGCAAGGAAATGTTATAATAATATAACGAGGAAGTAGCAAAGGGTACCTGAATGCAGCAGGGAGGATGCAGGATGCGAGATAACAGGAGAATTTACCTTTGGGAGCAACAGACATTAGTAATAGGTTATTAGTTATAGGTCTTGGGACATTCCAAAGAGGTTAGGAAGCTGGGTTACAGGTGAGAGTTGTGCTGTTGCCCACCCTCTAGTGTGCTAGAGGGGGCTAGAGAGATCAGAGGTGTTCCTCTTATATGAAGCTCCATCTCTCTACCTGCTTCCATGTTCCACAGTAGTGCTCACTCCTGGTGACAGAGGCAATCACTAGAGACTTCTGGAAATACAAAGGATAAACTATTGCTAAAGTCGTTAATAAGACAGAATGAAGTTACTATGTATTTGTATGGCAGAAGGCATTGTGATTAAGAGAAAAGCCAGTACATGTAAAATGCCTATTCTGGTGCCTGCTATGTAGATTTTCCAGGCAATTATTTTCTTGGTTATTTTTTTCTTTGTTTTACTCCCCAATCAGTAGCATGAGAAACCACAAGTGTCAGAGACATGAGACAGTTGTTTTGTTCCTAAAGAAAGGTGTCTCAGCTTAGGGTGATTGAATTTCTGATTTCTACATGCATGCTGTGACTATGTAGATGATATGTAGATAGCTGCCAGTTAAAGACTCTTTCATCACTTTGTTAAGAGAAAACTTAGTCACAATTCATGTGGAGTCATCCCATGCTGAGTGATGGTGCTTGATGCCCGGTTTTATTTTCTAGAGGATAGAATTGATACTGTTAATTCTACTGCTGGAAGACCTATGGCTTCACTGAGTCTTGTGGGTTTTTATTTTCAGTCTCCCAGGACTCTCCCACTTTTCTAGCAGCAGCTTGTTAGGATTGCCTTCCCCTGCTGGAAAGAAGCCTGGTGGGACTACTATGAAGTGCTCCACACTAGCCAAGGGGTAGAATTTGGCCAGATTCGGCCACGGAGATTTTGTCTTCCTGGAACATGATTGTTAGAGTGACAGAGATCGTACATGATTTGAGTTTGTATATCCCACAGGCAGACAAGTTTTGGGTAAAGGTTATCCCTGATTTCCTACTTCTCAGCCTCTGGAGCATTTGGGTTCTACTTATTTCTAAGCCTGAAATGAGTATTTTCCTATTGGTTTTGTGATCACGTTTTAATGAATGCCCTTCCTTTTGTGTTGGGCAGCATTTTCCTTTGCCTGCAACCAAAGATGTCTAGATGTTTCTAGACTTGCCTCGTTACAGGCCCATATCAGTAAGAGCATAAATGTCTGTCTGTTGATTTCATGACTGAAGAAACTTTTCTCAAACTAACTTTCAGCTTCATACTGTTTTTATTTTCCTGTTATTCAATATTCCAGCACTGGGTGCTACAGGATACATTTATATAGTGATATGGCCTCTGGTTATGCACCTTCATGTTTAGATTCTGGGTGAGTCGGCAAAGTAGTAGAAGTAATATTCTTCCTGGAAGCTGGGTCAACTAGCAGTAATTTAACTCGTGAACTGCAAATATATCCAATTAAATTTAGTGTAAATGTGTTTTCAACTCAACTTCCTCTCTTAGCTGGACTCTAAATGAAGCCTCTCCAAAACCGCAGGTCCCTGTTTCCACGTAGCATCTGTGAAAAGGAACAGCATAATCAGCCAGTAATACTTAAAATGTTTTCTCTTGCAGATTTTACAAAGACACGATCATGTGTTATTGCTCGGGTACCTCCTAGTGCCATGGAGGGACCAGTGCCAGCTCTGGGCTGGAACTTCAGAATCGTTTCACTAGACTTGGCCTCATCTCTGCCGGATTAGTGTTTACAGATCACTTCTCCAGAGAGCTAGCACCAGTGAGAGGGATATGAGAACATTGGCCCAAGAGAGACCTTTCCTTAATAGAATCTGTTCCTTGGTTAAACTAAGTCCATGCTCACACCATAATTTTGAACAACATGAGTGTGACAGCGTTTTGGATGTAAGGGAATGTTAAGGGAAGAATAACAAAGTGACTTTAATGAGCAATTTCTCCAAACCTTGCCCTGTTTTTTAGGTTTTTCTTCCTAAACATCATTTGACCTCCATTCTAACACATACATTTTACCTCTTTAGCTTTTCCCCATTATGTTGAACTTATAGCTCTGCTTCTGTCAATGGTTGGGGTAGAACCACATGCTTGATTTTAGCCCAAGTTACAACAAATGGGAATTTGCCACACTTACCTGATGTGTAGTAACGCACAGGGTCCATCTGTAAGGGTGGCTATCTTATCTGATCAGAAAGTGATCATTTTATTGGATCAGGTAAACTTTCTACTATGATCCAAGAGCAGGAGTCCAGGACTCTGAACCCCATGTGCAATGTAAGCTGTGGTTCCAGTCTTCAGTGTTCAGTTATTGAAAATTATGGGAAACATCACCCACGGGAGGTGACTGGAGTTTCGCTGTATCTGGCATAGATCATAGAAGGATTTTTTTTTCTTTTTCTTAAAGGCAGAAGATACTGTCAGCTTGGCTGGACTTCTGCAACCACCTGGGGGAGGACACAAATGTGGTTAAAGTCAGGGACTTTAACAAAGAAGGACAAAGATGCTAACAAAATAAACCAAAAACAAACAAACCAAACCTGTGGAAGCTTCTGAGAATGAGACACTGACTGTTCAACTGGTGTGTGATGTAAAATGAGGCATGGCCTCTGAGGCTCAGCATTTAAAGGGCTTGTTGTTAGGAGTAAATCAGTGAAAATGGGGAGATGATATGAGGAGATACTAGTCTATGTTGATTTTTTTAATTTCCAGTGTGGGCGTCAAGATAGAGAAGGAAAGCTGGGTGGGGGGCAGCAATGGTTCAAATTTATATGCATTTATGGCTATATATAAATGGATGTATGCTTATATAAATGCAGATGTGCGTATACATGGACATATACATATATTCATTCATGTATGCTCATACATGTATACATTTGGAAAATAAATAGGAGTAGCTATATGTTATCAACATGTATAAATACATATATGTACATGTATGAGAAGAGCTAAGTCCTTTATAAAATTTATTTTAGAATTCACTTAATTTTATTGTATAAAGACCTGGGTTCACTGGATGCAGTGTCGTCTTGGGTCAACACTGGCCATCTGAAGTGTTCTTTGTACCCTGTGAGATTGGAGCATTCAGAGACTACTAATTTCTTAATCTTTCAGGGGTTTTAAATCTTGATTTCCCCAAACTAACACAAGTTCCAAAGGAACCTGTGCTGCTTATTTTACCTTTTATTTTGACCTCAAAGTTATTTTAAAAATTAGTCAGAAATATCAAAAATCTAATGCAATTAGCTCCTGAAATTAGTGAGAAAAAAAAGTTACTGATAATGTTGGGATGTGACAGTCATGGCTGACTTCTGATTTAATACATTCCCTTTCATTCCACAGAAAAGCCCCTGTCAAATTTTGCTCTGGAAATTTGTTTGAATACAGCTAGTAGCTTCCTTTTTTCTTTCTTTGGGGGAGAGGTTACATTGTCATAGAGTTGAAGGACTTCTTTTCAAAATGTTATAGTAACATTTTTAAAGAGCTAGACATTTGAATATATTTTTTTCTATTACAAAATTTCTGTCTATGTTTGCAAAAAATGATTTGTTGTTTGAGGGAAGATTTTCATAAGTGATTAAAAATAGTTTCCAGATAAGCATACCATTAGCTAGATTTACACATATTAAGCTTCGTAATATAATACAGGAAACTTTTACTTGCTCAACAAAATGAGGATGTTCATGCAAAATGACTTTCATTGCAACAGTGAGAGAGATGAGACATTTCTAGTCTTAACAGGCTAAGATCAAGCTCTTTTAATAGAACCTTTAAAGGTTTGTTTCTTGGTGTTCAATGTTCCTTTTATAATTAGTTTCAAATATAACCATATAATATTTGATTGGGAAAAGACTGTCTGTATGTAAATGTTCATATTTGCAATTTGTTGAATTTTAAACTATTTAGAATTGCCCTTTGAGAGCATATTAAGGTAGAGATGCCAAATGAAGAAAATTAAGGGGTTTATAGTCATGATCTAGGTGTGAATCATGCTAGCTTTCCCTCTCACCCCCAAACTAAAGTAATAATTTTGAAACTAGGTTTTATTTGAAAATAGGGTAAATGTCCATGATCTAGTATTGAGCTACATTTTGTTGTATAAAAATTCTTAGTATTAATAGAAAGTATTATGAGAAGAGGTAGCTTATAACAAAGATTTACGTCTAAATATTTGTGCTTAAAGAATTCTTACCAACCTGTAAGGCAGAGATAAATGCATCATTAAAAAATGATGGACCAGTGGATGTCAATATTTAAAAAAAAGAAAGGAAATACATGGTTAATAAGTATAGTGAAAGTTATAGTTATCAGTAAGAAAGTTAAAACAAAATAAGATGTCACTTTACCTGTTAGAGTTGAAGAGCTTAAACAAATTGATAATATTTAACATAAGCAAAAGTATTGGGATCAAGCATTTATTGCATGAGCAGGATGGAAGGAATCCCTACAGGCTTCTTCCTGGACAAAGTATATAAGAAATACTTTCAAAAAGTATACACTAGCCTGATTCTCAGTCACGTTTCTATTCTAATCTCAGAGAATTAATGGAACAAGTATAAAAATGCTAATAATGGCTTTAGAAAACACTAAAAGTTCTCTTAAGATATTAAATGTATCATTGAATAGTAATATACTTACATATAAGGCAGTCACTAAAAAGGCTGATATGTGTTCTGCTGGGGACTGATTTCCATGTCTCACACTGCTACATATCTTGAGGACAGAAGTACCGATTGCCTTTTCTCCAAGCCACCTTTTCAAGAATTCTTACATAATGAACATACTTAGAAAATAGAGCTGTCTTACTCCAAAGCAAAGGACAAGCGTGTTTCTTGCCCAGTAGGTAAGATTCAAATCTTTTAACCTCAGAGGTATTCTTTTGTAATACAACCATAGTGTGTGTATCACCTAGTTTTCTTTATAAAGCCTGTGGGCATTGGAGTTTGGTATAAGAACTGGTATAAGAAATTGTTGATTTTCACTATTTACAATAGCTAGGATCTGGAAACAACCGCAATGCCCCCAAACAGACAAATGGGCCAGAAAGTTGTGGTATATGTACACAATGAAATATTCATCAATCAAAAAAGACAAACATATCATTTGCAGCAACATGAATGGAGCTAGATGGAATCATGTTAGTGGAAATAAGCCAGAAAGAAAAAGAGAAATACTGCATGGTCTTATGTATATGAGGGATATGTGGAAAACAAACCAACAAAAGGACAAAAAAAATATAAAATTGTCTCCAGGACCGAGGCATAGAGCAAGAGAGAGGGAGGAGGATAAAATCGGGGTAGGGATGGGTACAAGAGATTAAGATGATAAGGTGATGGAAGAACTTCAGGATAGACAACGATGTAACATGTATATGTACAGTTTTTTTTATTTTTAATTTTTGGAGACTAGGTCTCGCTATATTGCCTGGCGAACCGCAGGCTCCTGTTGCCTGTGGTACCCCGGGCTCAAGCTATCCCCAGCCTCAGCCTCCCATCAGCTGGGATGACAGGTGCGCACCACCATGCCCAGCTATTTTTGGGCACCAGGTCTTGCTCCGAGCCCCGCTGTGGGCTTGAACCACGATCCCTGGCCCCGGCCGCGGCTTCCCAGCCTGCCGCTTACAGACATGCGCCACCATGCCCAGCCTTGTACAGTTTTTTTAAAAAGTTAAAAAAATTGCTGATTTTCAGCCAGGCACGGTGGTTTGTGCCTGTAAGCTTCAGCCTATGAAGCAGCTGGGGCCTGGGATTGTGGTTCGAGTTCTGCTTGGGGCGATACAGGGAGACCTAGTCCCAAAAAATAGCTGGGTGTGGTGGTGTGCACCTGTAATCCCAGCTACCTGGGAAACTGAGCCTGGGGATTGCTTGAGTTCATGCTACCCCGGACAACGTGAGCCTGCGGTTCCACGGGCAAAAATAGCAAGACCTAGTCTCAAAAAAAAAAAAAAAAAAAAAAAAAAAAAGGCTGATTTTCTAGATGTTGCCATTTCTGGAATCTGTATTTTCTGTCAGTCTTCGTAAGACTGTGTCATGTTAACTTAAATTTAGCGTATATTTAGCAAGTTGCAAAAAATGTCAAACCCTTTATGGTACTTGACTTATCCTTTTTCTAATTAAAATTTTCCTGATATGTTTTCACCAGTTTTTAAAACATACAGTGAGGGTTTAAAGCTAAAAAGGCAAAAATTCTAATGACATTTTTCTAGAAAAACATTTTTTTCTGTAGTTTGTTTTGTTATGGGTCCATGGAGCAAATATTTCTTTAAAGGTGGAAACTGTAGTAACTTGAAGTTCTTTTTATGTAAAACCTTGTGAAAAGATTTTTTTTATCTAACACTGAGAAAGATACTGGCATAGTCTAGTCAATGACTTTCAATGATTTTATTGTTTGAAGATTTAGAAATGTTCCCCCCAAATTTTTTATTAAGGTGAAGGGCTACAGCTTTATGTCTGCTCTAGAGGCTAAATTTCAGACCTCTACAAATGTACTCTTTCATACCCTAACAGTCCTTCACATGTTCCACAGTGACCCTTCCCTCCCTCACTCTCACCTTAGCCCATCTACTTTTGTGTCTTACCCCATATTCCTCAGTTTATGAGTGGGGGCACTTAGAAACAGTCTCCTCTTTGCCCTCTTTCTTCCATAGCAGCTCCCTGGAAAGAATAGATCCTTTCAGCTCAGAAAAATTCCTTGTAGTCCAGGAAACATTTGAATTTATTTGAGGGGTGGGGGGATTTGAGTTTATTCAGGGGGAAGAATGTTAATTTCTAAGTTTGTGTTGTTAAAGAGATAACATTAAGCTTGGCAGAGTACTTCCTGCCATTGATCGTGCTTTGGCCTTCTAAAAGCCTCTGGCTGACTTAAAAATAAATCATTATAGACAGGCCATTATGTTTTATGAACTATGAATGTGTTTAATAGTCCAATAAAATAGAATGCCTTAATTTTGTCCACGCACCATCACCCTTACCTGCGCATTTCAGATACCATTGCACATCTAAAAGGTGATTATCTTAAGATGATGAGAGCTTGGCCTTGGCCTTTTAGAAGCAGTTGATTGTGTTTGACCTGGAGGTGAGGTGAAGTTAGAACTTTGATAGTAGCATCAAAACTTACGGTTTTGGGCAGTGTCTAATTAAAATCACTATAATGGCGTAGAGACTACAGTCTGTGAAAACAATGGTAAAGTGGTTGGTTTTTATTTACAACTTTTTAAGAGAAATAACTGCAATGCAATTCTAGTTTTTTCTAAAAGAGAGCAATGACTTGCCTCCTAATTTTAAAAGTATGTTATGCACAGGGTGACATAGGAACTATTGAATCAGACATGGTGGCAGTGACTGCATGGCACCAGCAGAGACTCTGGAGACCGTTACTTGGTGTTTGAAAAACAGGCAAAACTAAGCTTAGGAGTATTATTGCCATCAGCACATCCCCATTAATTGCATTTGAACACTCCCTTAGTTGCATACGGACTATTGAGCATTGACAGTATCTTTATAGTTGCCTTCTGCCTGACTTTGTAAAAGACTACCATGATGAAGAATGGAGTTGTGAACTGATCATTTGTAACCTTGACCCAATGGAGAAGCAAGACCATATCCAAGAGAGTAAGGAACAAAACTTAGCAGGGTCATGTGTGGCAACTAGTGGTTTCTGCCCCTGGAGACGTTCGCTTGGGGAGGTGTTGAATGGAGCCTCTGTCTTACAGACTCTTCAGTTTTGGTACAGAGGGGCCCTGAACTCCATGGCTCGGTCATGGATGACTTCCCGTGTCAGTGGTGCTTAGCAGTTATTTCCTGTGGCATTGCTGGAGCTGGTCTGTGCTGCAGATGTTTTGGAGCAGTAAACCCATGACTTGAGTCTTAGTTTCAAATACTTGCTTTTCATTCTGCTTTTCTCATTTTCATTTGCCATCTAGGTCCCAATATTTGTAATTTACTATTTTAGCAAAGTGTGAAGTTTTGCTTTTCTGTCAGTGTGGTGCGATCTGAGAAATCAGTGCAGTTTCATCTTGGTATTTATTTGATACTAGGCTCACATCTGCCTAGGTTACCTCCTAATGAACCTGACATATTCTTTCCCAGGCATAATTTTCTCTACAGCATTGGTCTCCCAACTTTTAAACTGGGCCTCTTATCAGCAAAATACCGTAGAAGTGTCTTTCTGTAAAATATGGGTATACTTTTTTCCTCTCAAAGTTTATATAGTCTGTTGTCATTCTATACATTAAATATTAGGAAAATGATTTCTAATTTTGGAGATAAAAATGCAAATGGTATTCTATTTGCAAATGTATTATCTGGGAGTATAGAATCTCACTTGGGACACCAAATTAGTTTTTTTGTTTTTGTTTTTTTATGGTTTCCTTTTTTCCTTGCTTATCAGCATAATATTACAGCTTCTTTGTTAGTCAGTGATGATAGGAAGACAAGAATGAATGTGCCTTCCTAAGAGAAGTGTGAGTTTGCACTTTTCATGAATTAACTTTTTTATTATTAAATATTTTATTTATATATATATTTCAAATCTTTGTATTTCCAGGGGATCACCCACCACCTTCCCTCCCTGATCGCTCCCTCCCATTCCTGCCCCCCACTTGTGTACTTTAGTTTGGTTGTTAGCTTGTTTTGACTTTTCCTCCTGGCCTTTTGCTTCTTTTTCCTATGTCCCATATATTAGTGAAACCATCTGGTTTCTGTCTTTTTCTTTCTGACCTGTTTCTGCTAATATGATTTCTTCTAGGTCCATCCATGTCTCAAATTCATCAAGTTTGTCATTTTTAATTGATGAGTAATATTCCATTGTGAATATATACCACATCTTTTTCATCCATTTGTCTGTTTTGGGACATTTGGGTTGTTCCCATGTCCTTGCAATTACAAACAGTGCTGCAATAAACATCTGAGTACAGGGTGACACCAAATTTTATATTTCTGATTCTCACTAATTTTTCTGCCCTAATATTTCATCACCTTACCTCTGTGAGTAATATTTCATCACCTTACTTCTGTGAGTTTACCATTGTAGAGCAGTGACTGTCTCCTAAGGGGAGAATGTAAGGGACTTGCCTGAGGACTGTAACTTAAAAGAGTTCTGAGGGTGATCTTGCTATATGACTCCCCTGCACCTCTATACTCGCCTTCTCAATTACCCCATATCGTGAATGTGTTAACTAGTAGTAACACATGACCTCAACATTCCCTACATAGGCAACATAATTTTACATCTTAGTTTTCCCACTGTGTGTTGTACTTGTTCTATGTGACAGCAACATAGCAAAGCAATAGTAAACAAATATTTGGGTGTGTGTATTGAAACAAAGATCCATACTTATATCAAAGAGGTGTTCTATATCTATGTCTTCAAGGCAATGGTTATTGTGCAATGTTATAGAAAATGATGTCTTAAAACTTCTGTAAGCCAAGAATTTCTAGGAAAGTTGCATGTAAGCTTGTTTTATAAGTAGAACATTTTTTAACATTCTGGGAGAACCTATGAAATTAAGGGTTTATTTTTGCAATACAAAAGATCATTTACTGTTTTGGAGATTTAAATCCAGATTTCTGTAGACCTCTGGCATAAATCATTCTCTAGCATACAAAATACTCGGTGATGGGAGGGTAGTAATCTGCAGAATATTTTTTATACATGTGAAATATAATGGCTAATTGAAGCAAATATCCAGGTAATTCAAAATGGACTCCCCATTTGTTTAAAATGTGCTGAACCATATTTAGAAAAAAAAAAAAACCCAAAAACCTCCAAACTTGTGCTGCTTTTCTTGAAAACAACCTTAGAATTCCTTAGTGAATGTTCTAACATAGCCCTAAAAGATTTTGTGGTTAGGTACATTTGGGAAATACTTACCGTTTGTCCTTTATTTTTGAGAGTCACCACACTCGAAAGGCTAGGAGTTCTGCAGTGATAAATACTTCTGCACTTAGTTTAACCCATGTTTCCTCAACTTCTTTAGCAGTGAGCCCTTTATCTACCTGAATTTGTTGACTTTATGGTTCTTTAAAATTTTTGGTAAATGCTAGTATAAAATATTAAAAAAACCCATATATAATATGTAGTGTATATATCCATGTATGTGTATGTGAACATATATACATATGTTCACATGCACATATTTTATTTTGTTGATTAATTCTCTAACCACAAACACTGGAGTTATAAGTCCTGATCAATATCAGGCGTTTGAGGAGGAACTAGCAGTGACTATCACATGCTGCTTTTGCTGGCCTCAGCATCTTGCCAGTGGACCTTGCAGGCATCCACTGGGCTTGTTAATATTTGGTTTTATTGCCAGATATAAATAGTCCCCTCGTGCATAGTATAAGGCATGATGCTAGACCAGAGACCGGTTTTTTGGTTTTCCCAGAACTTTTTCCCCTCGTACTCATCCATATTTTCCCCTCGTACTCATCCATATTTTTGCTCTTTTATGGAGGTGGAGAGGAAGGAACAGGTGTTAACATCTTTTCCTAAGTGGAGAGATCCAAGGACTATCAATGTAGATGGAAGAGTTAGAAAAAAAGAGTAAGATTGAACAGAGAGAATACCTCGAGCTCCCCCTGGAGGTAAGTCTGTGGTCCTCACCACAGTGGCAGGAAACTTGAAAATAAACGTAGGCTTATGGATGTCATTTAAAGTTCCATCTAAGAATCTCTGCAATATTTAAAAAATAAACTACCCGGCCCACCAGTAGGCAGCCACCTCGGGGCTGCCTGCATGCCCGAGTCCTGAACTGTCCGAGCTCCCTTGCCAGTGAGGAACAAAGACAGTGAAGGAACCTGGGTAAGCCCTCCAAACCTGGTGAGCCTGGGAAGGGGGGATAGGGTGGGGTTTGTAGCCCCATCCACCAGTGGATGGCTGCTGCACAGAGCATTCATCTGCAGCCCGGTTTGGTGGTGCCATGTTGCCCCCTGCTCCTAGCCCAAGGGGAGCATGGAAGGGGACGTGCTCAGTCATCTGGGCCCCACCCCCATGCAGGGAGGTACTGGGCGGGGGTGGGGGGGCAGGCTTTCATCTCACTCTCACTCCAGCTAATCTTCAAGAAGAGCAAGAACATGCACATACAACCCCATTATAGGATAGGTGAGAGGCCATGCATGCAAAAATCCAGCCCACAGGCCTGAACTGGACATAGCAGATGGGCAACCGAGAGAACCAGTGCATGCATGACAAGAGAAATAACTGTAGAAACACAATGTCATGAAGTGCACCTATGTGCTTACCAGGTCATGAAGACCCAAGACCTCATTTCGGAGATGCCTTCTAGGAGAGTAAGACTCTCTCCCCACACTACCGGAGAGGAGAGGAAGGCAAAGATGGGGGGGGGCATCAACCCCACAGCAAAGCTGCAAACTGAGGCAGAGGAGATGATCTACAATGGTCATTCACAGATGCCTGTATCCACAGAGAAACTTCTTTACTGCCACTGCCCGGGAGGGTGAGACCCCCGAAATCAGACACCAGATGTTGGCAACCGAGCACAAGGTACAAGAAAGAGACCATGAGAGAGTTGACTTAGCTGCAGAGGCTAAGGGTTGATTTGGAAGTAGTGAACTAAATGGCGATTTATTAACAAAAGAAGGAGGTATATATAGAGACAGGGCAAGTGTTGGATGAATTTTAAAGGAAGGCAACGGTGAGGGGACAGTTAAATTGGTTGACACATTAGTTTTTGAGGTAATTGGGGGCAGGGGGATTACACACAGGTGGTCACTATCTCTGTTAAGGAAGGTTTCCTCAAGTGACCATTTTGAAGGGGTAGCGGACGCCATCACATCTTTAGAGGAATTTAGATTTTGTCTCCAGTTTGCCGGAGGCAATTAAGGTGAAAGTTTGCTCCGTCTCACCGCATGAGCCCATCTGGTCTGTGAAGGGCATTCCACAACCAGAACCATAAGCTTAAGCAGCAAAACAGCAGAGATGAGACTGGAGAAGACAGCCTGCAACAAGAAAACATTGCAGACCACAAATAAATATAGACTGGCTGCCTAACAGACTTAAGACTGAAAACCTATCAGCAAGGTTCGCCTAGTTCCAAGAACACAGTCCCTCACCCAGTGAAAGGAGGCTGCCACAGGAAAGTAAAAGCCAAATGGACTTAATAAAGACTAGCAAACAACAAAGAATGGGGAGTGAGAGAATGGAGGGGGCACCAGAGGGAGGAGGGAGGGGGAAGTATCCCAAAAACCATTTACCAAGGTTGTGATCTAAAGAACAAAATGAATAATATTAAAAAAATAAAAATAATGAAAAATAAGCAAATAAACTAAATTAACCTGTCATATAATGTTTGAGTTTAGATATTGTTTTATGATGCAGTATTTTTTGACATAGCCACTCCTTCCCAAAGGTTACAACCAGTCAGAATCTGCATCATTGTTTTTTTTTTTCGGGGGGATTGAAGGGTGGGGGGGTGAGAATGTGTGTAAACAGTCATCTAATGTCAGTGTAGGTGGCCCACCTTGTAATCTGTGTTTTATCTAAGCACAGGTTTGGCTAATATGACTTTTAGCAATTCTTCAGATGCAAACTCCCGGGCTTCCTTCCCCAAACTGAGCCATAATAGTTATTCCTCTATTTATAATTTGTGCCAATTTGGAAAACAGTCAGTACTAC
This sequence comes from Uropsilus gracilis, assembly GCA_004024945.1. NCBI lineage: Eukaryota > Metazoa > Chordata > Mammalia > Eulipotyphla > Talpidae > Uropsilus > Uropsilus gracilis. The sequence continues at coordinate 38,100 of PVHY01006054.1, forward strand.
TATGAAATGTTTTGACATTAGGGATACTTCCCCCTGGGATGTCTACAGCACGTGTAATTCCGTTAATACCATCTTAGGATATGGCTGCTCTAACTTTGTACTCAACCACTTTGTTCCCCATTTATGATGTTTGTGATGAAGATGGGTTGAGACCAAGGAACTGGTTCCAGTTCAGTCCATCTTTTTCCATACTGTGTTTTGTATAAGTGTCCTTATAGCTTGTGTGGGCCTCTGCGTTTTGTATATTAGTAAGGGAATACTGCAGTATTCCAAGTTGGAACCACACCATCATTTGTGCTAATGGAAAGATGAATCCACATGGGTAGCAGATGAGACACATTTAGATCCAGGTGCCTGGGGAGGGTGCCTAGGGATAGGCAGAAGCACAGTGTATTCTTGGCATATCTCCTTAGAGATTCAGTTTTCTCAGATTTAGAGAGGGTAATAGTACATTCAAGCAAAGACAGATGTGCTTGGGAGTAAATTAAAAAGACTTGAATTTCTAACATACAACAAAGGATGAGTTTTGAAGCCTCAATAGATCCCTGGGGCATTCATTCACTTCTCCTTGCAGTTAGGGGTTCTGTCTATACAATGACTTAAGATGCCCTGACTTGGATGAATCTAAGGGTAACCAACAGACACTGGAGACTGGTTTGGAGCACTTTTCTCTCCTCAGGCTTGCTCTGGGTCAGTTGCACATTATTTTCCCTGTACTCTGGGGGTGGTCATATCAACCCCACAGTTTGTGTGTACCAGGCACTGTGCCAGCCCTTTCTATCCATCACTGCATGTTCTCTTTGCAAGACTCCTATAAGATGAGAAGTCTGTCCCACTTACCAATGCCAAGATGTAGGGATTCTAAGCTGTCCGTGAGTGTCAGATGCAGACGCTGAATCAAGTTTGCTCTTTTCCCTCCACTCCTATGGAAGGCGAACAAGGCCTTCACCAAGAGGTGAAGGGCTGGGAGGGCAGGAGAGGGAGACACATGGTGGCTGTGGCTGAATATCGTCATTGCATTATCAATTCTGCTTCACAGACTCTAGGAGATTCCACTGTGCACAGCGTGTGTGTCAGAGTCATCCTTTTTCCCAGCTGCAGTGGGTGTATTGCCACGATGCACTTCAAGCTCAAATAGAGAGGGTTCTGGGTAGATAAGCTGGCTTTTGATATATTCTAACTTCTGTGTTGCTCAGCTGGAAAGTAGAGAATGAAAACCATTCAGTATAGTATATGGGTGCGTGTGAGGCACTCATTGTATACAAGGCTCTGGGTGCTCTAGTCTACCTCGGAGACAGACGTGGATGGTGGCCATTCTTCTGTAGGGTGTGTTAAGTGCTGTAAGAGGTGAAATAATGCTCCCAAGTCCTGCTTGTGGTTTCAGGAGTGGGAAGCTTAGTGGGCTTTGGGTCCTTTAGAAAACTTGATTTGATGTTCATTTGGGCACAGAAATATTAGGGGTGCAATTGGATCCAGACACTGCCTAATGGAGTTCTAGGCAGGAGACACAGTGAATGACCCATTTCCTATCCAAAACCTCAGCCATACTTCTCAGATTCCCAGTAGCCTTTACAAAATCAGAGTAAAACTAAAATAAAAGCAAAGTATATAATCAAAATATAACTAACCCTAAGTACAGTAAGGTCCATAGGTATAGTCTTTTTTCTTTTATTGTTTTTCTCTTACTTGCAAAGAATTAAAAACTGGCAGTAGTACTTAAATGTGTGCATTTTGAATAGCAGCTTGTAGGGAATAATGTGAAATTATCAGCTGATTGGTGAATTAGAATATCTTTGTGAGACTGTTGGGAACTTCTATAGTGAAACCTTTTCATTTATTCTTATGTCATTTATTACTCAGTGTGCTTAAGGATCATAATCTATATTTACCTTATTCTACTTTACAAAGGACTTTAAAAATACCACAAATTATTTTATAACGTATACTATGACACTGTTATTATCTCCTCTACCTTTTACTTGAGGTCACTGAAATTGAGAAATGCTTAACAACTTAAGCGCACAAAATAGTGGAGCTAGTTGTGAGACCTATGTGTTTTAACTGCCTGTCCAGAGGTTTTCCACTAACAACTTGGTTCTCTGACATTGCATCTTTAGTTCTGGTTAATAAGACATATGGGTTGCTACTTATATTCATTTATTTTTATTTTTCTATTGCTTATATATTTTTCCCTTAAATTGTTGTATATCCCAAATTTCCCCCACCACTATGTCACCCATGAACCATCATCTTATTTGCTTGTGTTCGACCCTCCCCAGATTCTCCCTCCCTGCCTCTCTCTCTCTCTCTCTCTCTCTCTCTCTCTGTGTTTCAGTTTAGTTATCAGTTTTAATTTTAACTTTTCTTATCCTTTTGTTTGTTTTCCCTATATCCTACATTTGAGTGAGACCATCTGTTATTTCTCTTTTTTGTTTCTGGCTTATTTCCACTAGCCAGATTCCTTCTAGCTTCATCCACATTGCCACAAAATGACATGAGCTTGTCTTTTTTGATTGAGGAATAATATTCCATTGTGTAAATATACCACAACTCTTTGAGGCACTCATCAGTTTTTGGGCATTTGGGTTGTTTCCATGTCCTGGCTATTATAAACAGTGCTGGGATAAACATCCAAGTACCAGGTGTCCTTTTGAATTAGTGTTTTTGTATCGTTTGGGTAGATTCCCAGAAGTGGAATTGCTGGGTCGAATGATAGTTCCATTTTCAGTAGGTTGAGGGTCCTCCACACAGCTTTCAGTAGTGGCTAGATGAGTTTGCGTTCCTACCATCAGTGTAAAAGTGCCCCCTTTTCTCCACATCTTTACCAGCACTTAACTGTTGCCCATTTTTTTATGAGGAAAAGTTTATCGCTAGTAGATCAGTGTATTTGAAGGCCTTCCAGTAGGTGCTGGCACTCAGCAGTCCACCAGCACCAGGTAGTTAATGTGCGAAAGGACGAAAGGGCGAAAGGGCAGGGCTGTGACAAATTGGTGACCAAGCCCACTTCACAAGAAGGTCCCCCTGTCCATGTCCATGGGGCATCAACTTGGCTTCAACAAGTCCTTGAATTTTTCAAGAGGATCCAGAGCTCTAGATCTGATGTGCAATCTTTGCAACCTACGTGTTGGGCAATTCCAATTCCTTTTCTTTTAAAGCCTCTAAGCCAAATGGAACATATCACTTGCATATTCAACTTGAGACTGCCAGTCTGGGAGTTGGGCTTGTTTTTGGGACATCTGTATGGAGGAGGAGTGGGCAAGGGATGGAAGATCAGTCTGGAGGTGCTTGCTTTTCCTGAAGCTAGGATGTCGGTGCAAAGCTGGGAAGCTCCACCGTAGGTTTCCCAGCTGCTTGGACATTGGCTACTGTCATACTTTCCTCTCGCTAGAAGTGTCTGAAGTGAGGGAGGCTTCCTTTTAAGTAGGGGCTGACCAGTGAGCACCACTGTACCTCAGAGCATTGCCCACTCTGATGTGCTTTAGCGTTGTTTACCATCCCTTTTCTTTATTTCTTTTATCCCTTGCATTTCCTCGAGGAATTTCACTTTCAACTGACAATAAAACAGAAATTAACCCTATTGCAAACTTTCCACACAGAAGACTTTAGAAAAGGGCAAAACTGTTATAGACTTGATTTCTTTGTTGTGTATCATCTGTGCATCTTACAGCTTCAGGCCTGCCCTTGCAAACACAGAAAATTGAAAACCAATTTGAATCTCCTCAGATGCAATCTCATGTGTATTTCATGTTAAAGTTTTTGAATTCTAGCCAACTTCAACACAAGTGACTGTGTCACTGTTGTGTATCCCTGGTAAAGAGGCAGCGTTCTGAGAAATTTCTTTATTGTAAAAGTCAGACTGTGTATGTCTAATTAAAAAAAATCTTGTTTAATTGTGGCCACCAGACTCTTTTACTGTATCAGTGAACTGTTTCAATATTCTGATTCCTGGGAGTGTGATAGGAAGATGAAAAAAGAGTTCTACAAAAAAAGTTCAGGAAGTGAGAAGTGAAAACTACTATGTGTGAAGCAGTTACTACTTGGCAGAGACCATTTTAAATACTTCACAGTCATCTTGGATTACTTCACATACCTATTAAATCACCTATCAAGTCAGCACTGCTTTAAAGTTGGGAACACTGAATCTCAGAATGGTTCGGTATCACTCAAGTACTGGAGCCGAGACAAGATGCTCACTGCTTAGTGGAACTTGTATTCAAACTCAGGTTTATTCACTCCTGCAGTGCGGCCACATTACATGACATCTGCAAAGAAAGGATTCTAGAATTAGATTCTAGAGTTTAGTATCACATTTTGTGCATGCTGCAGAAAAACATAAGCCAGTGGAGTGTGTTGGAATGACACAGGAAAATGATCCTGCACAATGTAGATGACATAGCACATCTCATAGTCTGCAGGGCCGTGTTGGTCATAATTAACAGGATGCTGAATGCAACGTCTTTCCTGTGACTGGTGAAAAAATAAGTTCTGGGCATACCGACAAGGACTGAAAACTCACCTCCCTGACCAGTAATATCAGGGTTTCATATGTGAGGACATCATGCCTTCTGCAGTCTGTAATTGATGTTGACTAGACATTGGAAAGGCAGAGATGTCAGGTTTAGTATTAAGCTTGTATGTACAGGTCACATTTGGCAGGAAACTAATGCCAGCGTTGTGTTTCAGTATATGAATGCTTCTTTATTTAACCAAGTCACTGTTCGGATACTGAGAATTCAATATATATTTTGGTTTCCAACAAGTTATTGCCATAATTAATCACTTTCAATTCAGCGTTACCGTTTATAGATCTCTATTTAGATTCTAGAGTTTAGTATCACATCAGTCCTGATAAATTGCATTTGTGAAAAGTTAAGTCCAAATATCTCATCTTTGGCAATCAAGGTCTTTCATCATATTCCATCTTAATGCTTAATCTGGTTCCAGGCTAGGCTCTAAGTTCCATAGTTGAATCTATGCCAGGTATGTTTTTGCTTCCGCACCAACTTCGGCTTGAACTGATGTTGTAATTGGTTAGCTCAAGTATTTAGACAGCCTGCTCGAATGCAATTTGCTAGAAAATAGAAAAGAATCAAGCATTTTCTGTAATACATCCCTTTTATTTCAGCCACCAAGTTATAGCTTCATCAACCATCACTGGTTCATTGTTGTAAAATTCTTAGATCTTAAAGCTCATGGGGAAACAACTCATAGATTTTCTTAACTGGATTACCTACTTTTCAAAAGGCATTAAGGAAGTTTAGTTAAAATGATATTTTATGGATGCTAATTTTTTTTGTGCTAATTATGGTTATTGAGTACAAATAGCTAGTAAGATAAAGGGAACAAAGAGTTAAGACTAAATAACCTTGAAAGTAATTCCAGAGGAGGTACACCGGGGATCACCAGCAATGTTTTTTTTGTGATGAAGTTATTGAATTACAATCTCAGACTTTGCCTCTTTATGAGATAGTAATGCAATTAGTACGATAAAATATTTAAACTTGCAAATAATTCAAGCAGTGCAGAAAGGAATAGTAGCAAAGTAAACACTCTCTCACTGTCTCTGAGTACACTTCTGTGGCAACTCTACTTACATAAATTGTTCTTTTATCTTTCTAGAAATTGTCTATGACTATAGAAATATTGTCACATTGATCATGCTTTTGCCTGTTATTGGAGGAAAGATTTATCTTTTTTAAAATCTTCATTTTTTCACAAATGGGATTATAGTTTGCTTCTGTTGACTTCACAGTGCTACTGTAGCATGTCTTTCTATTATTGGGTGGTTGGTAAGTTTATTCAGATTTCTGTCACTGAGATTACTAAAGAGGAGACATTTGGTGAAGGATTGTGTTTGGACCGTGCTGATCTTTGGCAGAGCTGTGCTCTTCCTTTCATATACACTGTGGACTCAGTTGTGTGTAGACTGAAATGACTGAGAACAAACCATTCTCAGTTCTCGACACATAATGTCTGTGTCACTTTGAATAGATTAGTGACCTTGCTATGTCTCAATGTGTTTTAATTGTAAAATGAGAATACTAGCAGCACCTATCTCCTGCACAGTGAAGATTAGATAATACATTTGGTATAAGGTAATTAGCATACTTTCTTACTTGTAGTAAGTGCTCCATAAACATTAGGTGTCATTAGGATAATTCTCAGTCTGAGGTGTGTTTTAACTTTGTATACAGTTTCTGAAAATTTAAATATGAACCTATCATCTATGCATATTATTATGGGTGCTTTAAAGCACCTGTCTTCATGAGCCACTAATTTAAAAAAATCTTTAAAAATCAAATCAGGCTAGTTTTTACATGCCAATCAAGTCTGAAAAGGTTCATTTTCATGCAGATAAACTTTAATAAGTTGCCTAAAAATTGTGTATAATAATGCACTTTACATATCCCCCAAAGTGGGGAGAGAGTGAGTAGAATCTTTAGAAGACCTGGAAACTGAAAAAGATAAACAGTTATGAACTTTCAGATCTCTGAGTGATGACTATACTGAATTTCAGAACTATAACATTTATTAGATAAAGTATACATGGGAAGTAGAAAAATTGTCCCATTGGAGAAAAATTAGAAGGAAGCATCTTCAGGTGTCTGTGGGTGGCAGATGGGACAGATTCCTGGAGATGGAATCACAGTTGCTTCTTGGGATGCTTAGAAAGAGTGGCTGAAGAGATAGACCCGAAGCTTAGACCTGCTTCTGTTTTTTAATTAAATAAGCTGTTGCATGTCTTTTTTGGACCTGCTCTCCCTCTCAGACAAGATTATTGAGCAACCCTTGGATGAGATAAGATAATACAAATCAAAACCTTCTATTTTCATTTTGGGAATGTATGCAAGTACATTTAATACTTTTTGAGTTAGTTGATTTTGAATATTTGATACCTTAACCAAGGGTTCTCCAGAGTCAAGTAACTCAATAAAAAATAATTTTTAAACCTCCATTTGAATATTAAATTTTCAGGTTTGAAATTTGAAATTCAAAGTTTCTTGTTTTCTGTTTAATCCTGTATAACTTGAAAATAATATATGGATAATATATTGTATGATCTATAATGCTATAGTATGAGATGATATATATTGATTTAATTAAAAAACCTATATAGAATTCATGATGGTCATTTGGTACAGTTCTAGCTGAATGTTAGATTTGTTTCTTTGAGTCAGTGAATGACTTTATTTTCAAGGCTGAATTGTTACATTAAAATATGGGTCAGTAACAGAAAGTGGTGACCTGTCCCAAGAATTTTTGCATCAGAGGCAGTGGTATAAAAACATTCTCTATCAAGAAGTGTTAACTTCATTTGGAGGAAAGTCATCCACTTAAAAATAACTTTTTGAGATCTGCCATATGCCAGGAACTGTTCTAGATCAAAGGGATAAATCAATGAGAACAAAACAAAGTACCCCCCAAAACCGGTGTTTCTGCCTAATAGAATTCACATTCCAAAGAGGCAGGATAACATTTACATAAAGTCATATAGTAAATTAATTTGTACTACAATCCCCACCAATGATGTATAAAAGTTCTTTTTTCTTCACATCTTCAACAACATACCAATATTTGCTGTTTTTCATCTTTGACCTGATGTAGGCCATTCTCATTGGCATGAGATATTGTGGTTTTGATGTGAATGTTCCTAATAGTGATAATGAGCAATTTTCATGTGCCTATTGCCTATCTTTGGAGACGTGTCTATCTCTGCACATTGCTTGATTGGGTTAAATGTTTTCTTTTGGTTGACTACCATGAGTTCCAAAATATATGAAGATTGGATACAGTTCTTTGTCAGAGGTATGACATACAAATATTTTTCTCCCATTCAGTAGGGTGTCTTTTGTTTTACTGAGAGTTTCTTTTGTGATATAAAACCTTTTTAATTTAATGTAATCTCATTGTTTTTTATATTTTATACTTACTTTTGCTTATCTTGCCATTGGGGTCATCAGCCATCCATTCTAGGTGATGCTTCTGAAAAGTCTTTCATATTCATTTCTTCCAGGGTCACAACAAGCATCTTTTAGGTCAAGATTTCAGAACTGCATTACAACCTGTGTTTGTAGTCATCCAGTAGCTCAAGCATGGAGCTGGCAAGGAAGGTCATTCTCTTTTCTAGTTTGTGTTTTGGAATCAGGCAGAACAAACTCATATCTTTTATTCCCTCATGGCAGTTTTGAAATTGCAAATAACCATTATGTAATCCTTTCAAGCATTTTGCTTTCCTGGATGAATTTTTGTTCTTTTATGACTTGTCTAGTGTATAACTTCCAACTGTTTCTATGTTGTCCATTTTCTGTGCACTTTTGAATGTTAAAGTTCTTTAAAAATTGATGTTTAGAGCTGAATATGTATTCTGAATATGTACTGCTGAGTCTCGGAATGAAAGGACCAAAATCTCCCATGATCAGAGCTCTAGACTCTTGATCTGAACACGGAAGCCAAAACTGGCATCATTTTGTTTAACATCTGATGTTAAGAGGCTATAAGTAAATAAATAATGCTGTACAGTGAGACATATGTCAAAGACACAGTTGTATATTTTTAGGTAAGTTATATTCAAACACTCATAGTCTGCATTTTCTTAATGATAAAATTATACACAGATTCTAATTCATTCCTCACTTGACCATTGTAACAGAAAAGATTTTACAAAAAGGCGTGAGATTTTCCAGGAGGCATTTAGGAATGTTAGCTCCATTTTCTTACATAGTAATTTTTGACTTAGACTCAAGAGCTCTCCTGTCAATTATCTAAGTGTAAGAAAATAAGAAAACACAAAGTATTGTACCCGCTCAGATTATGTATGTAGTGACCAGATACACCTATCGAAGAAATACCTGGAACAAATAGGCCTTCGGTAAGTACTTATTTGTTAAATGATTTTATAGGGTTTTGTTTTCAGCAAGAAGGTTGAATCACTATGAATTGGCTGGTTGCATGGTCTTTTAGGTTGCTTGTTTGTAGAGTTGACTTTGTAGGCTCATCCTCCTTAAAATTATGATGGGTTGGCAAGATGATAAAATGGCTGCGGTTAGTAAATTATAAATACAAGATTGCTGTCTGCAAGGCGTTTCTTTTTTTTTTTCCCCATTCAGCTGCTGGAGAAACATTTAGTGCCTGGGAATGGATCATTTGTTAAAATACCTAAGAAAGTTGAAAGAATGTTCTTCTCCAAAGAGATTTACTCCTTTTTTTCATTCAGCTCAATATTTGTTCAGAACCTTGGGTTCCTTAGAAGAAACAAACTGTAAAATGAGATTGTCATCATCTCCTATTTTGTTAATTAACGTTATTAGGACCCAAGGAAGGAAAGTTGTATTCAGAATGTACCCAGGAACACGTGGAGCAATCTCCTCACAGAAAACTCACCGAAATAACAAGTTACAGTGATTGCACAGGATTGGGGGAATTTCTCAATTTGCACAGAACTTTGTCTGGTACATGACAGCTAACCTGATAGACTTTTGTAATCAAGAGCAGTGAGTGTGTTTCCAATGTGAATTTTATTTCTGGTCTTTGGAAGACTAATTCTTTTAACTTGGTGGGATGTAGTTTATTACATAAAGTTCCTAGTTCCATAAGCATAAGGAATTCTTTGTACCTTTGTGTCTGTTATTACCTACATTTGCATGAAATGTCTATGTTCACTCATTGAAGATTTTCAGTTCATAGTTGAGGAGGAAGAACCTGTGGGTACTGACATTCTTTTCAGACTTGTCCAAAGTGTTTAACTACAAGGAAAGATATTTATCCAAATGAAAGTGTCATCTTTACAAAAGCACTCAACCAAAAATTGCTCAGCATCTAGAGGTCTTAAAGAACTTTAGTCAATCTGAAAATTCAGCCTTTTAAATAAGTGGCTACATAATTCACATGGAACGCTGGAATTGTGAGACTCATGGGGAATATATATATATATATGTGTGTGTGTGTGTGTGTGTGTGTGTGTGTATATATATACATATATATATGAAAACAGTACTTTAAGGGTTGCAATACAAATCATGACTGATGTGGTACATTTATCAGTGTGGCTGCTTAATGAATTAAACATATAGTGCTAACTCGATACTCAGCAATATTTTGCATACGTGCCTTGAAAAGCATCTCTCATTTATCAAGTCATGCAGGTGAAACTTAACCATAAAATGGGATTTTCCCTAGGGAAGTCCAGTTTTCACTCCTTTTGTCATCAACCTCTAGACTAGGAATGGCAGTTCAGATTGGTATGAAAAGCCCCAAGATTTTATAAGAACAATGCTTCTGAATCCAGAGACCCCCCAGGCTGTGGTGAACATATATTTGGATTGCTAAACTGGATAGATAGTCTCATGACTAGAGTTTTATTGTTTGACTTTCATGAAATAAAAACTACCCTGGAAACTGACTGGAAATGATTGACTTAGAGAAGTCAACAGTGCTGGCAGTCTTCCATGTTTCAGGGAGCTCGTGCTTCTGATTCCATTAAGATAAACCTGAGGGAGCCCAGCCACTTTCTTCTCTGGACCATGTTTTCCTTATGCTCCCCTTTCCCATGCCTGGGTCATACCTGCTCATCTTGGGCTTAGTCACAACCTTATCCCTGTTGTCTTCAATTTGCCACCCCCATAATGAATACTGATCTTTTAAAGTCAGAGCACACACAAGCCTTACATAGTTAACTTAGGTGAAGAGATTGATGGAGGAAGAAACATTCAAAAGGGAAGTGTTGAGGAGTGGGACACCCAAAGAGTAGGTGAGAGAAGGTTATACAGGTAGAGGGAGGGAGGCTAGTTTTTGAGATCCTGGCTTTGGTGCACACAGACATAGCACAGACAGGGAGAGGTACCATGTTGTGGTCAGCTGCCATCTTTTTCAAAAGCAGTGGCAGCAACAGACTTAATCTAAATAACAGGAATCTTTGATTTTTATGCCAGAGATACTTTTTCATTGTACCCTGAGAAGTCCAGATGGCCTCGTTATTGCTGATCAGTGCATCCTGGGCCTCTGGATAGCACGCCAAAGACTCTGGCTTTAGCTAATTAACACAAGCTCCAAGTCAGAGGCAAGAATGAAACAACCAACTCCTTTTTTAATTCCTGTGCATTTTGGAAGTGTGCCCTTGATTAACATGATCAGAAAAATCTCAAAATAGGAAAAGATTTTTTAATGATAGGAAAACTCCCATATGAGCTTGGAAATAGTAAATCCAAGCCAACTAGTCAAATCCATGTTACTTTTTTTTGCATGGAGAATGCTTATTTCATTTGATGGAAGTTGCATAAGGGCTTTAGAGTTAACTAGAATCTGATGGCCTCCAATGAAGCACCCATAATCCATTACCACCGTCCAATGGGACCCCTTATCTCTTTGTTCGCCACTCTTCTTTTCTTGTAGCCTCATTTTTAAGGTCTTATTTCTAGGGTGTGTTTCGGTTTATTTCAGTTTATTTTTAAGGTCTTATTTCTAGGGTGTGTTTCGGTGTTATCTGTCACTTAACATAGTCCCTTCCTGCTTTGTTACAAATGGTGGGATTTCATCTTCTGTGTAGCTGAGTAGTATCTCTCTCTCTCTCTCTCTCTCTCTCTCTCTCTCTCTGTGTGTGTGTGTGTGTGTGTGTGTGTGTGTGATCTTTACCCACTTTCTGCGGTTGGGTACTTTGGTTGTCCATTACAAGTAGTGCTGCAGCCATAGAGTACATATGTTCTTTTAAATTAGTGCTTGTGCATTCATCAGGCAGTAACCTAGAAGTGGAATTGATGGGTCATGTGGTATATCCTTTTAAAAATCCTTTTAGAAATCACCTTTTTCATAGGGACTGTCCCAGTCTACATTCTTACCAACTGTGTATAGGGGTTCCTTTCCCATATTTGCGTCAACACGTTTCGCTGGTCTTCTTGACCAGAAAATGGGCGATTCTTACAGGTATAAAGTAGTATAAAGTAGTATCTTCTTGTGGTTTGATTTGCATTTCCCTCATTATTGGCAATGAACTTTTTTTTTCATGTGCCTGTTGGACATGTCATCTTTTTAGGAGTGCCTGTTTCCATCTTTTGACTGGACTATTTTTTGTTGCTGAGTTGAATGAGTCCTTTGTGGATCTTGGAATTAACCCCTCGTTTAATGTATGATGTGCAAGTGTTTATTCAGTAGGGTGTCTTTAATTTTAATGATAATTTTCTCTTATGAAGCTTTTGTTGTTGTTTTTTAAAAAATAATTTATATATAAATTTTACATCTCTGTGATCTCTGGGGTTCACCCCCCCCCGACTGTTCCCATCCTGTTCCCTCCCCAAGTTGTGTACTTCAATTTGGTTGTTGGCTTGTTTTGTCTTTTCTTCATGGATTTTTGTTTCTTTCCCATGTCACATATAGTAGCGAAACCATTTGGTTTCTGTCTTTTTCTTTTTGACTTGTTTCTGCTTTTGTTTTTCTTGCTGTTGGATTTGAGTTCCCAAAGACCTCTCTGATTCCAATTTCTGAGTGTTTAACTTATATTTTCTTATATGTATTTTGTGATTTCAGGTTTACAAGTTTTTAATCCTATTATGACTATATTTTGTTTATAGTGTGAGATGCTACCTTATTCCATTCTTTTGCATGATGTTGGCCACTCTTTCCAATATCATTTGAAGGAATTTTCATTCTCCATTTTATATTCTTGGCACCTCTGTTGTAAGTTAACTGTCCAAATAAATCTGGATTTATTTCTGGGCTCTAACTTCTATTTCATTGATCTGTAGGACCATCAAAATATATTAGACAACTGTTACAAGTGAAACCAATCTCTACTCAGGTGACTATGTGAAAACCTGAAATAGGACTGGTGTTTGGAGACAGAAGAACAACCTTGTAGGAGTGAACATTTACCCTTTAAGACCCTGTGGGAATACTGTCTCCAGATAGTGTCAGAATTGATTTGGAAGAGGCCACCTGTTTGATGTTGAAGAATTGCTTGTCAGTGGGTAAACCTTCCACAGACACATGGGAATTGGGTGCAGAATTGTGTGTGTTAAAATAAAAACGTCTCAAACCTGCTATTTTAACATGATTATTTTCACTATGACTAGAATTCCAAATCTTACTGGCTATATTAATCCACCACTAAATAATAATGATGACTGCAAGCTGGGCACAGTGGCTTGTGCCTGTAAGCTTCAGCCTACGTAGTGTCTGGGGCTAGGGATTGTGGTTTGAGTCTCGCTCAGGGCAACACAGCGAGATCTAGTCCCAAAAAATAGCCGGGCGTGTGGTGCGCTCCTGTAATCCCAGTTACCTGGGAAGCTGAGGTTGGGGATTGCTTGAGTCCATGGTACCCTGGGCAACATAAGCCTGCGGTTCCATGGGCAAAAATCGTGAGACCTAGTCTCAAAAAAAAAAAAAAAGATGCTTGCCATCTACTGAGCCCCAACTATATTACATGCACCATGCTAAGGAGCTTTTCTTAGGTTAGCGCATTTAATTGCCATTTCAGTCCTGGTAAGGAAATCTCATTACTTTCATTTTACTGAGGGAGAAAATTCCACATATACAAACAGGATAAGAGAAGTATCTATATTTCTATATTTAAGCCTAATTTGTTTTCCCCCAAGTTTGGCTTGCAGAGTTAAAGTTCAAAGTAAACTTCACCATCAGACAAATGGCAAAGCCAGGTAAAAAAAAGGAAAAAAATTATCTAGTCCGTTGAGAGTTAACAGCTAATTGTTTCAGATCTCCCATTCCTCTGAATATAGCCAAAGTGTGCAAAATAATGGAAACATCTAAAAATGCTGAGATCCACCAGAAAAGATTGTTGTTGTTTTAAATTGTAAGTTCTCTAGCTTGAGTAGATTTTAATTAAAGTTTTTTTTCCCCCACCACCTATCACCTGTGAACCATCTTAGTCTCTTGTGCTCATCCCTCCCCTGACTTTACCCTCCTCCCCCTCATTTGCTCTATGTTTCAGTTCTGGTGACAGTTTAAAATTTTTCTTGTCCATTTCTTTGTTTTCCCTATATCCCTCAAATAAGTGAGACCATCCCATATCTCTCTTTTTCTTTCTGGCTTATTTCCACTAACATGATTCCTTCTAGCTCCACCCATGTTGCTGTGAATGACATAAGTTTGTCTTTTTTGATTGTCTTTTTTAATATTCCATTATGATTGTTAAAAAGAAATAAGACCATAAAGCATTCCATGGGGCTAAAAAAAGTTGTGTAGAGCATGAGACTATCTCCATGTGCTAATAATTTTCCAGGCTTAATTTCACTACCTTCATTGTTTCTCATGTTAATTTCAAAGATTTTCTTCTGCCATGTTATTTTATTATGGACATTTGCGTAAAACTTTTCAGACTCTATTTGGAATATGAATGTTTTGGGTGTGGAACAAAATTTCTGTGTGGAACAAAAAAATCTCTGAATTTCCTCCTGGAACAGATAAATTGCTCCATTAGACTGAGAGCTCCTCAAGGACAGGGGAAGTGTTTTACTCATCTCTGTCTCCTTAGCACAAGCTCAGCTTGGCATTAAGTCAGCATTTGCTAAACACGTATTGAATTGAGTTCTGAAATATCCCCAGTGGATCTTTGAGAGAGTCGAAAAAATACTTAGAACCTTGAGCTGCTGTCTCGGCACCTTCAGTCCCCATTAGATGAAGGAACTTTTTGTTTACTCTCTGACTTTTGTCAGTAGAAAGAGAAAAGCTTCTGTTAGAAGAGAGATGGTCTCTTTTAATGCCAGCGTCCCTACCGGAGCTTCGATGCATAGCACTCCCAGTGCAGTCCCAGCGCCCCTACCGGAGCTTCGATGCATAGCACTCCCAGTGCAGTCCCAGGACGCAGCACCCCATCAGGCCAGTCCTTACATCATGGGGGCTAAGTACAGGTCTGTTGGGAACGAGGATCTGAGGGCCTTGTCATTAACCTACAGATGTGAGCCAAGTAAGTACTTCCTGTCTTTGATTCCATCAACGAACTATGTTGAATAGATGGAGCATCACCTGGAGCTAAAAACTGAGGTGTTGGCTTAAACACAGTTGCAAATCCTGGCTATGCCACTACCCAGATTTGCACCCTTACCTTTCCTAGGCAAGCAGTTGCCTCATCTTCCAAGCCTCCATGTGTTCACCTCTAAGTGATCACTAAAATACTTACTCATGGGATTGCTGTAAGAATTTGCTGCTACCCTTGAGCCTGGTACACTTAACCCAACACCTTGTATGTTGAGAGTACTCAGTGAGGGCCTGCCTTGCCTACCACACCCTTCCCAACGGCAAGCTCCAGTGTTGCTCTTAAACTGCATTGTGGGTAGCACATGACCCAAACTCCCTCTACTGTAATCCTAACATCATCACAAACTTACTCAGTCCACTGTCCTTCCCCAAATGCAGGCTCACACACAAGCTTTCGCCCTCCTCCCTGCAATGGAGGGTTTCTGTGAGGAGGCATGAGAAGAGAGCAGGGCTCATTAATAGAGAACTTCAGAATCCTCTTAACATACTAGGAATAATTGAATAATAACAGGATTTTTTTCCAGCTATTTCAAGGAGATATTGAGAAATGGGATTTGAATTTAAAGCAAGCATCATTAGCAAGATTGAAATATTTGGAAGCCTCATGCCTGAATTCTGGGGATTAAATGCAGAAAAACAAACACTCTTCTAAGTGAAGCATGGACAGAATTTATGAGTTGAAGAGAATTCTTTGCTGTGGAAAATAAATCTCTTCAGAGTAATGATATAAAAATGTTTACATTTAATTTTATGCTTATGAAAGACATTGTTTATTTATCTATATAGAACTCTAGCTCCCAGGCCTACAGGTAGTGATTGGTACAATCTCCCAGTGAAACCTTGTCCTCAAGTTGCTATAAATCCATCTAGGTCATCTGTATGCTCCATCTGTGTTCAGTGGAAAGACAGTGCTGTTAGCATTATGTCTACACAAAGACCGACTTTGCATTTAGAAACAGAACAGAGGAAGCTCTGAATGCACAATTAGCCAGCAGACTGGGGCCTCCTGAGTGCAGAGGTGAATGTCCTGACAACTCTGACTTCAAGGTCACAAGCACAGTTGGTGATGGTTTCCACAGCTGCCAACACTGGATGCAGAGAACTCCTGTCCAGACTCTTCTCATCCATGTCATTTTTAAGAAGCCAAATCGAGTGTTTTATGTATGTGCCCATCCACACCCCAAGTGTAGACTGAGCCTTTGGGCTCAAAAACAGCATAGTCATTGCTGTCTTTCACTTCTAAGTGAGCAAACACATGATGACAGCAGCTTCAGTCAACTCTGTGTTCGTGAGCAGCCACCACATGGAGCAGGCATCTCACTGTGCTCTCCTGGAGAGTGGGCTGGTCATGCTGAAGGTCTGGAGTTGAGAATGCATCCTGTACGCTCAAGTATTGCACGGCAGTTGGGAACACAGGCTTGGATTGTCATGGTTTGAGCTGGAAATTACCCAATGACCTCAGTTAAGTTACTTTCTTCTTCATCCCTCAGTTTTTTGTTTTTGTTTTGCCTTTTTTTTTTTAATTTATAAAGCTGGGATAAGAATAGAACTTACCTCAGGAAGTTGTGATGATTAAATGAATTAGTGTATCTACCGGTAAGAATGGCATATCAAAAACAAAGGCAAACAAACAAAACAGGCAACAACAAGTGCTGGTGTGGATGTGGAAAGAAAGGAACACCTTTTTACTGCTGGTGGGAATGCAAACTGGTCCAGCCACTATGGAAAGCTGTGTGGAGGACCCTTAAACTCCCATAGATACAGCAATCCCACTTCTAGGAATCTACCCAAAAGATACAAAAACTCTAATTCAAAAGGACATCTGTACTCTGATGTTTATCCCAGCTTTGTTTATAATAGCCAGGACATGACAACAACCCAAATGCCCCCAAACTGATGAATGTTTGAAAAAGACATGGTATATTTCCACAATGGGATATTATGATGCAAATATGATGCATTTGTGACAACATGTATGGACCTAGAGGGAATCATATTAGCAGAAATAAGCCAGAAAGAAAAAGACAGAAACCAGATGGTATCACTTATAGATGGGATATAGGAATAACAAACAAAAGGACAAAAAATTAAAATAAGCTAACAACAGAACTGGGGCAAGGAGCTAGGAAAGGGGAAAGGTGAGGGGGAGGGAGAAATCAGGAAAGGAAGGTGTGATCAACATGAAGATCAAGATGAAGGTTCACAGGTGATAAGGTGGAGGGAGAACCCCGGGGAATGCAATGATGTAATGTATTAATTTATATATATATATACACATATTCATAAATATGTAAACAACAAAATGATTAATTAAAAAAATAAGTGAATTAGCATGTTTAGTCATCAGCTCAGGTTGCCATAACAAAAGACCACAGATGGGGTGGTTCAAACCACAGAAAAATGTTTTCTCATAGTTCTGAAGACAGAAAATTCCAGGAGCAAGGGTCCAGCAGGATATACGTCAGTGGTAAGGGCCCTTCTCTGTCTTGTAGCTAGCTGCCTCCCCACATGGAGGAAAACGAAAACAGTCTCATTTCCTCTGTTGTTTCTGTTTTTAAACTTAAAATATTATATTCTTTGTTACTGATATAACTCCTACACAATATCTTATGTGACATAGAGATACAGGTTCACTTCTATTCAGATGTATGTGGCCAACCAAACCTACCCCTGAATCACACGGAGTTCTCCCCCTCCCCCCCACCCCAATCCACTGGGCCCCTGCTCATTCTTCTTCCCTTCTCTCTCTTCTCCCCTCTCCCTCTCCTCAATTCTATGGTTAGAGTTCTAGGTTTGGTTTGGGTTTAGTTTAGTCTTTTCCTTTGTTTTGCTTCTCTGTATTCCACATGAACAAAACCAGCTGGTGTTTGTCTTTCTCCTGACTTATTTTGTTGGGCATCATCCCCATTAGTTCTATCAATCTTGTCATGACCACAAGGTATCATTTTTTTTTTTTAAACAGCCGTGTAGTATTCCTCTATATGTACCACAACTACTACTACTTTTTTTTTTTTTTTTTTTTTTTTGAGACTAGGTCTTGCTATTTCTGCCTGTGGAATCACAGGCTCATGTTACCCGGGGTACCACGGACTCAAGCAGTCCTCAGCCTCAGCTTCCCAGGTAGCTGGGATTACAGGTGCATGCCACCACACTGAGCTATTTTTTTGGAACTAGATCTCACTGTGTTGGCCTGAGCAAGACTTGAACCACAATCGCCGGCCCCATCCATGGCTTCCTAGGCTGCCACTTACAGGCATGCACCACCATGCCCAGCCTGTACTGCAACTTCTTAATCCACGTATCAGGGGAACATAGGTTATTCTATACTTTGGCTATTGTATATGGCACCTCAGTGAACGTAGGGTACACATGTCTCTTCAAATGAACATTTGGGTAGTATTCAGACACAGCTATCAGTCAGATTACGGGCTCCTGTGGCATGTCTGTTTTTCATATTGTGAGAACCCTCTGCACTGTTTTCCCTAGGGGTGGACCAGTGCACAGCCCTACCTGTGGTCTGTGAGGGTTCCTTCTCTCACTTCCTCTTTTTACAAGGCTAATTCCACAATGAGTCTCTGCTGTCATGAGCTCATGTTGTTTTTTTTTATCCCCCCACGCCCCCTATTGTGAGCTTATGTGCCCGCTCAAAAGTTACCTCTCAAAAGTTCCATTTCCAAATACCATCATTTTGGGAATTATGTTTCAGCATATATTGTTGAGACACAATATTCAGTTAACCCCTAGTCATCCAAAATTTCCATCCTTCTCAGATGCAAAATTTACATCATCCTCAAGAATCCCCCCCAAATTTGAACTCATTCTAGCTTCAACTATTAAGCATGAAGTTCAGAGAATTCTCTAAATATCTTCTGAACAGAGGGCTTTAGGACTCAGAAACTATTTATCCTGAGGAAAACTTTCCATCTGTGGACCCGTGAAACCAAACAAAGTAGGTTCTTTCAAAAGACACTGGGGGCACAGGTAGGCTAAACATTTCCATTTGAAAGGGAGAATTAGGCATGAAGGAAAGACAGATCCTAAGTCAGTCTAAGTCCTCACAGGGCAGATTCCTTTAGACCATACAACTTGAGACTGACCCTCTTGGCTCCATGTTCTAGAGCCAAATCCCCTGGCGTGGCAGTGTCATCCCCACAGCTTGGAGGATGGAGGCTACCCACGTGATTCTCTCCCTCAGGGCCCTGCCCAGGCCACTTGTCTCTCCAGGGTCCTCACTTCTGAGACACTTGATCTATCTGAACTGAGAGGCACCCCAACCCTTTGCGGGTACGTTGGGCTTCTGCCCCTTAACGTTGGGCCTGGGGTAGGAGTGGAAGCCTTGGTCATCTCTGAATGATGCTGAAGAGTCAATTTTACCATGTTTTGAGGAACAGCTTCTGGTTTGGTTGAGATGACTGTTTAGCTCTGCTATCTCCTCACCAAACACTGCTCTTTCCCGGCAGTAGAAAGTCAGCTCCACATGCATTATTAGGCTGCTTTCAGTTGGTCCTCATTCCAATGCCCCATTCATTTTTTTTTCAAATCTTTTTGTGTGTGTGTGTGTGTGTGTTTCATACTGGGTAGCTTCTATTGCTTTATTTTAGTTCATTCACCTTGTTCTTCTTCTGCTATTTATTCCACCTATTATATTTTCCCATTTAGACATTATATTTTTTCATCTCCAGAAATTTTTATGGTTGTTTTCAATCTTCTCTGTCTCCATTTAACATGCACAACCTTTTCTTTATCTTCTTGAACATATGGAATACAGTTGCAGAAATTGTTTCAATGTCTTAGCTGCTACTTCTTTCATTTCTGGGTTGTTTCTGTTGACTACTTTTTCTCCTTGCATTGCTCATTTCCTCTTTATATGCACATATGTGTATGTGGACAGGACATCAAAACTAGATGTTACTGTATCAGATTTCTGTGGGAAACGCTAGTCAGTGCCTAATTGTGTATCACTCCAAAGGTAACAATTGGTGAGTGATACCAAAGGTGCTAGTTGTGATTATATGATGGTTGAAGATAATATATTGTTGGTTTGATAAACATGGGTCATGTTAATCCTACAGATTTAGCTCCAGTTTCACTATACATCTGTATTGTTCAGCAGTCGGTTGCACAAATTAACTATTTAAATAATTTTCTTTACAATTACAAAACTTTTCCTACATCTTTTGCTATTTCTGCCTCCTCACTGAGGAAAAACAGTACAAAATGTATTCTGATGCTATTGGATTATGAGTTATAGAAAAACTTCAGAACCACATTTGCTTTTCCAGCTTTAAATGAGGTGTCTATTATACAATCATATATTGTAAAATATGCAAAAATAAAAATTTTTAAAAATTAAAAAAAATGCCAAAAAAATGAGGTGTCTATTTTCTTTCAGGTGTTCTGGTTTAGGAAAGAATCTGGCAATTTTGTAACTCACATCAGACTTTCACCTCTTGAACAAAAACTCTCGGCCAAAATTTATCTATGAACTAAAATCCTTTGAAACAGATCTCTACAGGATTAAGTGAGAGATCTGAAACTGTTCTTGTCACACTCCCGACCCACTGTCTGCCTGAATCCAGCAGCTGCACCAAATTTCCCATCACTAAATCTCTCTCCCTAAGCATGAAATAAGTAGCTCCATATGAAAATTTAATACATATGATTCTGTCTCCCCAGTCATAGTCCAGCAACTTAACCACTCTCTGTTCTAGCTCTGCTGAGCCTACAGACATGTTCTTCTGAAGTGGAGGCAGAGGCTGAACCTGGCAAAGCAACTGTGTCCTCTGTCTTTTCCTTGGCTTTTCCTTCTCATATTCCTTTTCTCTCTTATTTTCAGGTGACAGCGTTGTTAATCCAGACCATCTGAAATCTTGCTGTGTGTCTTACTGGTGAAAAACTCACCTTTGAATTAATCCTCTCTCGGGGAGGCCACGGTCTAAAAAGAGAGCCTTCCATCAGATCATTTCTTCATTCCCAGTCATTTTATTAATTAGTCCAGAGGGTTCCTTAGCACATGTGTACTCTTGGCAGGCAGGATTGAGAACAAGTAATTCTACAATAAATGGTTTAAAATGAATGGTTAAAAAAGTGACTAATTGCACACTGAGGACCTATTCATATGCAAAGTCCTGTGCAGAAACTGGGAAGTCTTTAGTTCTCTTAAAATAAAGATCAAATAGTTTATTATATTGGTGTTTAAGTAGCATAATTTTTAGATGGACTGATTAGCTGGAGATGGTGCTTTACAGGCTTTGCCAAGCACAAATGCAGCCTCTGTGGAGTCCTGCTTGTGCAGTTAGTTTTATATTTCCTTTATGAATTCTCAAATAGGCCAGGAGTAAGCTCAGTTGAAGTCTTCTGTGAGATATACTCGACTCAACATAAGTCATACTAAGATGCGGTAATAATATACTTTTTACTGTACGAAAGGTACATCCATTTTTTCTCCTGAGGTCTTGCAAATTCTGAAACACTGGTAAGAAGGGGAAAAAGCATGATTTTGGTAGAAACGAGACTCTCACTTTCCTTTCTACTGACCTCAGTCACTGCCTACATTCAGTGTGAATGGGAGTGAAGTATGGTGGCCAGGTGAAGCTTGGTAACCTGGAGTGTACTGATGCACAGTAACCTAGGAAATGCAGCTTGGGGGTCTAGATAAAGAGCCCATGACTAACTGATTCAGTTTACTGGTCTACAGCCCAGTTTCTCCTTGAATCTTTCTCATTCTGTCTTCCCCACACCAGGAATTCTGCTACGACCCATGACAGTCCACTCGGAGCACCGGAGCATGTGACATGTATAGAAACCCTGTTAGGGGACTCAGCCTTTGATTATGAACCCACTGAATCAGTCCCGGAACTAATAAACCTGTTTCTTGCCAGCCTTGGTGTTCTGGTTCCCTGAGTGCCTTGGCTGGGTCTGGTCCTTATACCCTGATTGCCTGCTTTCAGGAGCTTCCCCTAAAGGCAGGTCCCTTTGTTACATTTCATCCAAGTCCCTTGATGAACGACTCATCCTCACCGGAAAAGTCAGTCACAGCAGATCAGAAGTGGCAGAGATGGAGAGGAAAGCAAAGGATCCATAATGTCCCGGCTACTTCTCTACTTGTATCCATGTCACCTGCCTTCTCATCTGCTCAGTGCATTGGGGCCTAGCAGCGTCACCTAAGTATCTGATTTAAAATGCAGATCCCGGTGTCCCTGCTACCGAATCAATGATGTAGGCAGAGGTGGCCAAGAATTAGCATTTTAATAAGCTCCTTGTATCACCCCAACCACATCAACCTTTTCAAACCTCTAGCTTATGTACTGCTTCAGGGATCAGTGAAACCCCAAAATAAGTCATTTAGGGCTTATTGTTGACAGTCTTCAGCCTAGATAATTGGGGTCCCCCTCCCCCAGCATCTTTGATACTATCTTAAGAAATCCTTTATTCCTTCTCAGAGGCATAGTCTAAGGCACAGAAGTGCTGTACGGCATTTGCAAACCAGAAGGGTCATTCCAGACGAGATAAGAAAAACCTCTCTCATTAACCATCCCTAGAAAACTTGGGACTGATTTACTGAAATGACCTTCTGAAAATGCAGTGTCTCCACTGGCCCTTCCAAAATCAGAGATAGCAACCACCTGCCTACACTCCCCCTTCCTCAATTACTCTTAGACTTTAGAACGTTAATTGTCTCTCAGGTTTGTTGTCTTCTTTGAGATTCAACAGGCCCTCACCCTGTGTCCCTATAAATACCCCTTTCTTTTGTGAATAAAGTTGTCTCATGGTACATATCTCCATTTGTGGCTGGGCAATCTCTTCTGTCAATTCATTTCTTGTACCTTGCGTCTGGCGGCCAACACAGAAGGAAGGGAGCCTCAGACTTAAGGCAGGCAAATACAACTTGCTTTCCTTACAGCAAGTGCACCCCAACCAACAGAGCACCCCAGACTCATACCTGACTCTGTGTGGATTCTTTCTGTTTGACCTCAGCTAGCTCCCACTCTTCCTCACTGAAATGATTTTTTAAATTTACTTTTATTGTTTACATATATATTTTACATCATTGTGTTCCCCAGGGTTCTCCCACCACCTTGTCATATCCTGTTTTTTTGTGCTCATCCCTCCCCTGATTTCTTCCCCTGCCCCTAGATGTATACTTTAGTTCTGTTGTTAACTTGTTAGTTTTAACTTTTTCTTGACTTTTGTTTTGTTCTGTTTTCCTTATATCCCACCTATAAGTGAGACCATCAGTTTTTGTCTTTTTCTTTCTGGCTTATTTCTGTTAGCATGATTCCTTCTAGCTCTATCCATGTTGCCACAAATACATTCAGTTTGTCTTTTTTGATTGCTGGCTAATTTTCCATTGTGTACATATACCACAACCTTACTGAAAATGGAACTGCCATTTGATCCAGCAAGTCCACTTCTGGGAATCTACCCACAGGACACCAAAACACTAATTGAAAAGGACACCTGTGCTCAGATGTTTATTGCAGCACTATTTATAATAGCCAGGATTGGAAACAACCCAAATGCCACAAACAGATGTCTGGATCTGAAGTTATTTTAAAATGTTTTCTTGACTAATTCAAGACTGAGTTTGTCACAGTATTCTTTTCCCAAATGAGATCTTCTTTGTGTTCTTTAAACTGCTTCTGGCCACATTCTTTCCTGGGTGGGCGTCTCATGTCTTTCTTTAGAGAAAAATAGTATAACTGAAGTCACCTCAGAAGTTGACCTTAATACCTGAGTTGTAGCTCAGCAGCAGAAGTACTGCTTAACATGGCTACCTTTAAAAGTGATTTTCAAAGAAAGTCTATAAATTTAGGCCATCCTGTTGTATTATTTATGAAAATGTATTTTGCAGCCTTCTGATAATAAGTTGACACAGATGATCAGGACTAGTATCTACTTTAAAAATATTATCAAAAGCTAATAACACAGCTTTTTCACAGAGCAAGTCAGAATTCATCTTCATCATGGAGATATACTTTTCTTTGGTGTCAAGACTTGTGAACTTGATTTTCCTTATTGAAAAGATTAACTAAAATATGGAAAGAAAATTTATTCTGGATGGTAAAATATTCAAAAAAGTACTCTACTAAAAATTACTCATAGAATAGTTGTGATACTTTGAAAAATGAGCAGCACATTTTCAGTGTGTTAAAATACAGTGAACAAATGCTCAATCTTATTTTGAGCTAGCAGCCACACTTATTCCCCATGATTGTAAAAAAAAAAAAAAAAAAAATCACACGCAAAATCTGCCAGAATCAATTGACATATGATAGGGAAAATATTGCAGAAATTTTAGTATTTTCTCAATAATACAAATTACAGTGTTGCTTGGTATTACAAAATGGGTTTACAGGTAATGTTCTTTGAAATTTAACAATCAGATTATGACGTAGTTAAAATAATTATTTTGCTTGTTATAGAAGTTATATATTAATCTTTTTAAATAAAAAATACAAATTTAAAGGTAGATGGAAATTAAAATAGTACCTTTTATTATGTAACATCCATCCATTCAATGATACCATAGTTAATAATTTGGTAACTAATGTTACAACCTATTTTATAACACAGTTTAATATCTTCTAATATGTTTGTACACCACTAAATGGGCTCTTCATTCCTTCTGATGTTTTCATTGTATATAGGAAAGTATGTAAAAATTTTACATACTTATTTTAAATGACCAGCTTCCAACTTGCTACATTCTCATTACTTGTGATTTTATTTTAGTTAGCTGCCCTTGAATTTGTCAAGTAAGCAGTTACACTACTTGACAAAAATACTTTTTTCTTTTCCCCTAGTTATATTTATATTTGGAATGCCTAGAATTGTATTAAACAAGTTTAGAGGGATTTTGAGTATCATTGAGATAGCCTTTTACAGATTTCAAGGAAATTGTTCTAGAGCTTTCCATGGCCATTGAAAAATAATTACTTTAGTGACATATTCCTCCATATCTACTAGGATATTTAAAATTAGAAATGACATTTTTCTAAAGTCTTTGGATAGCTACTAAGACATTTAGAAGCTTTCTGTTCACATTTTGATAAATAACAAACTTTCTAATATAAAATCATCCTTATAATCCCCAACATATTCTTATCACCATAATTTGATCTTTTTTAAGTGCTGATAATATTTGTGAATATTTAGTAAAACATGTCAGTTTTAGTAATTGTGAGACTATCTAAAAAGCCTTTTATTTTTATTTAGACTTAATATTTATTTCATAATACTGTTTTAATATTGAAAAACATTAAAATTAGAAACATATGAAGTGAAAAGTGGAATTCCTTCCATAGTCTAACAGTCCCCTTTGGGAAAATCATCATCATTCATTACTTGTCTTTTTAAAAATTTAGCTAATCTGCTATTGATGAATGTGTAGATTACATCAATGTTATAAACATGGTTATAATGAACATTTATATACATGAAAAGGAGATGAACATTAAAACCACAGATATCACCTCACACCTGTGAAAATAATCTGTATCAAAAGGGAAGCAAGTATTGGTGAGGGTGGGAGAAAAGAAACTCCCACTGCCTGGTGGTGGAAATGTAAATTGATACAACCTTTGCATAAAACATTCCTTAAAGGATTCAAAATGTAAACAGATTTAACTGAAGAATAGAAGAACAACAATTCAAAAAGACTTGTTCATAGCAGCATTACTCTTAATGGCTAAGACATAGTCTCAACCTAAATATCCCTCACTGGGTGAGTGGATGAAGAAATTATATTTTTGGGGGCCAGTAAAAGAGTCAAGTTTATTTTTTTATTTAATTAAAAAAATTGATTGTGTACACATATTTTTTATATCGTGTCTACCCCAAAGTTCTCTCACCATTGTATCACCCATGAACCATCATCTTAATCTCTTTTGCCCACCCCTCTCCCAACACTACTCCCCTCCCCCTCATCTTTGCCTATTTTAGCTGGAAGTCTGTCTTTGGGTAGAACCCACATGCCAGAAAGTACCAACCAGCATTAGAGATTGAATGATTTCTACGATCACAGTAAATTCTTTTTCAGAGACATGAACACTTGACCAAAGAGTGCTCATCAGGGTATCCTCCCTTGTCTTCTGCAGGTGATAGGGTGGGGTGCCAGAATAATTTTTAAGGCAATTAAGATCTTTCTGTTTGAATGTCACAAATTATGATAGAGGAGGTGATTTTTCTGAAAATGTTATCAAAGTAATGACATGCCATCCAAAAGGAATCCCCACCTGTCAGTCGAAGTTACTCAGTTTATTGCTTGAATCTTACCATTATTTCTGTAGGAAACTTTTTTGCCTAAACTACTTAGCTCAATTAAAAGGACAAATGTAAGCATTAATCCAATCATGTATACTTAGACTATGCAATTCATAAATAACAGAGTAAATATTTAATTATCCAGACATTAAGTTTTGATCATAAAGTAGCATTTGCCTCCTCCAAGAAAACTGTATTTTCTACCCTTAGGCATATTTAATTTTATTCATTCCTGGCCCTGTCAAATCTATCTACTTAAACTTGTATAGATATCTGTTGTGTGTGTATGTGTGTATATAAAAAGGGTATATAAAAATATACCCTTTACATTTTACTTACCTCTGTGTGTGTGTGTGTGTGTGTGTGTATCCATCCCTTTCAGCTATAGTTGTAACTGCTTTCATTGGTGTTGGCTAGACCTTCAAACTCAGACTTCCTCCACAAACGAAGCCAGTATCTAGAAGGAAAAGTATCTAGGATTCACATCCAAAGAAAGTAAAGAACTCTCATTAATAATTCAAAATACATGCATGGAAAAAACAAAGAAATAAGGGAGTCCTCTAAATCATTTAAAAAGAAAATTAGTTTAACTCCAGTCTGAAGAAAAGACTGGTGATAAGATGCCAAACATACAGATAACAAAAGAATATACACAAACAGACTTCGTCAATGTGCAAGACTTGTTCACCAAAGGATACCATGAACAGAGTGAAAAGACAGCCTAGATGCAATTTCCTAGATGCAATTGGTTGCAAAACAGCCAATATGTCTGCATTATACAGATCATTACTGGTTAAAATATAATGAAAACTAAAAACAGAAAATAGAAAAATGAGCTGGAGTGCCTGCATCTCAGCTTGCCAACACGGTCATCATAAGTTGAGTTTCTTTAAGTTAGAGATAATAAAGGTGCTTGTTAAAAAGAATGCTTAATAGTGTCAGTTGGAGCAAGAGAACATAGTTAAAATACTCTTGAGAAAATGCTAGGGAGAGTTAGAGCTAACTTACCAGTGCTCATGTTTTATAGCTGTACATTCATTTTCTTAACGTCTCGAGAATCATAACTTTGTTACTATGAGTCTCTAGTTCTTTATCCAACTTTTATCACTATAGCTATGATTTTTATCAAATGTAGATTTTTTTTTACACAATAAGTGCAGCACCTTCACCACATATTCTCAGCATGGTTTTGCAACCAAGGTAAGAGTAGCCCTGACATTTGAAAAAGAATCAGAACACTAATTATAGCCTAATTGAAATTATCAAAGGAGCATTTAATTTATAACATATAACACTTCTTAAAATTCCATTTCCCCATTTCATCTCTCAATTTTGCTCATTTATAAGAGGTATTCCATTTTAAAAAATTTATTTAAAGATTCTTTATTGATTTTAAATACATGTATATATCGTCGTCTACCCTAAGGTTTTCCCACTACCCTGTCACCTGTGAACTTCCATCCCAATCTCTCACGCCCATTCCTTCCTTGTCCTGGCCCTCCTTTGCTTTATGTTTAGTTCTTCTGTCAGCTTATTAGTTTTAACGTTTTCTTGCCCTTTTGTTTGTTTTCCCAGTACCCAGAATATAGGTGAGATCACCCGGTATTTCTCTTTCTGGCTGATTTCTGCTAGCATGATTCCTTTTAGATCTATCCATGTTATTACAATTATATCACATTTGTCTTTTTGATTGCTGAATAATATTCCATTGTATACATTTACTACAATTTTCTGAGCCATTCACCTGTTTTAGAGCATTTGGGTTGTTTCCATATCCTGGCTATTGTCCATAAACATCTGAGTACAGGTGTCCTTTTCAATTGGTGTTTTTGTGTCCTTTGGGTAGATTCCCAGAAGTGAAATAGGTGAATTGAATGGAGTTCCATTTTCAGTAGTTTGAGGGTCCGCCACACCGCTTTCCATAGTGGCTGACCAGTTTGCATTCCCACTAGCAGGGTAAGAGTGTTCCTTTTTCTCCATATTTATACCAGCACTTGGTGTTTGTTTTTTTTTGTTTGTTTGTTTTTTGTTTTTTTTAATGTGGACAATTCTTTCTGGTGTGAGATGGTATCTCATATCTCATTGTGGTTTTGATTTGCATTTCCCTGACCTTAGTGATGTTGAACATTTTTTCCTAGGCTTGTTGGCCATGTGTATTTATTTCCCCTTTGAAGAAGTCTTTTCAGCTCTTCTGCTCATATTTATTTTTTTGGACTGGGCTTTTTGCTTTGTTAAGTTGGTTGAGTTCTTTAGGATATTTGATATCAGACTCTTGTCAGTTGGGTATTCCATATTTTTTTTCATTTCTACATATTTGCCCCAAATTTGTTCATACACCACATATACATATAACTCCAGTAGAATTGCTCATTTTCTCCACCTATTATACCATCTTCTGCCAATACCTCTATTTTATACAATATAAATCTAGCTAAACTTTGATACTTCACTTCTGTTTTCTCTCTGAATATAGTCTATAGAATACATTTAGATCTCACAACAACATTGAGACATGGTTTGTTTAAACCCATATTGCTTGTGAGAAAACAAGCAAAAACCCCTCACATTCTATGATCTGCTGTGGCCCCACATTATAGGCACGGTTTGCATTCTGGTCTTTCCGCTTACAACTCCTGGCCTCTCATTGTTACCAAGCTTCCAGAGGTCTCATTGTGACTAGGAAAATGAGATGGCTGGGGAGACCATTATGCTCAGAGTTTCTTCAGATGCACTTAACTCCCCCCAAAAGGGGTCCCAGCTGAGTTCCCATAACAGTGAAAGTGTAGATTATTTAATTCCATAGGACTTAGTAGGGAAAAATCAAGAATTGTAATCAGGAGAGGGGGGCAGGTTCTTTTTATTAAAAATTCTTTTACCTAAAAATCCTTTTCCAGATGTACCTAAACTAGGGAAAAGCCTCCATACCTTGCAATGTAATACTAACCAGACAAGAGCCTTTGTTAACCCTTAAGCTTCCACAGACTATTACATTTGTTATTCACATACCTGCTGCTTGCTTGCAACTTGCCTAGGCTTTCTCTCCAGAACCAAAGGGGAAAAAAACTTTCAAACCGCTTTACATTGTGTGTTCTTCACCACCCACAGCCACCTTACTACAATTCCAAAGCCAGGCCTTTCAAAGCCAAACCAAGCTCTTTATTACTAAAGTGAACAAACTATTTACTACTAAACAAAGTGATTACCTAAATATGTACTACAAGATAAATATAAAAAACCCAGTTACCCCACCATTGTGCAAACTAGCCTTTAGTGTGTGGTTGCCTCACCAAATGTCCAATCAATCTGAGTGCAGCAACACGTGTTCCAGACACAAGGGCATCCTTCTTTTCTTCCTCTGGTGTGTTTCACCTTCTTCCAAGCATTTGTTCGAAGACAAGATGTGTTGTTCTTGCTGAATCCTTCTTTCTTTAGACAGTAGAAGAACTCCCAACATACAGGAACTGATACCAAGGGGGCACCTCCCTCCCTCCTGGGTGCCATTAACAATTGATGCATACATTTGATAAAGAGCTAGCTACTTTCCTATGGCTATAGACTTGCAAATTTCAGAGAGAGCTGGGTAGTACTTTGATTTGCATACCTGCCTGACAGAACTTTCCCTCCCTTCCTACCCAGAAGTCCTTGGCAGGAAGATTTGGGAAGAAAGGTATAAAGAGCCTTGAAGACAAAACATGAGATTCAGCCATTTTGGGAGGAAAGATGGAGGCCAGGTCATGAGGCTATGAGGGACCTGGGGCCTTTGGCCTGGACTGCAAGCTTATGACTTTTAGTAGCATAAGTGGAATGTGCCTGCTGAAAGCTAAAGAGGTTGGAGATTTGTACTCCATGTTGGAGTTTTCCTTGGGTGTTTCTGGAGAGGCTGTGTGAGCCAGGCCTGAGAAGAAAATGAACTTAGCTGGTTCCTATGCTATGGAGTTTCTTTTCACTACCTGCTGGAGGACAACAAGGAGAAGACACATCACACCACTGACTACTGCTTGGAAGAACTAGAGCATGCCAAAGAAAGATGTTTACTCTTTGAGCACGTGTGAATGAACTCTGAAGGACTGGACAGTAGTGAGGTTAACAGGACTAAAGAACTGAGGGTTTTGGACAATCTTGGGAAAGGGCTTTGGACAATGTTGAGGAAGGTTTTGGACAATGTTGGAGTAATCAGAGTTTTTCTTATATGTTTCTTTCTGTAGTAAATAGGAATTCACTTAGTAATAAATTAGTCTGTACTCTAAGAGTTTTGTTTTGGCTTAGAAAATATAATAAAAGGTGGGGTGGTAAAAAGAACCTGCAATATTAGATGTTTTTTGGCTGCAGGAGCTGCAAAGGGTAAATTGAGGCAAGCTAGTAAATTGTAAACTGCAGTTTCTGAGTTGTTTGTTTTTTTCCTGTAGTCTCTGGGTCAGGGCGCTGAGAAACTGGAGGCTAGGATCTCTGTAACAAAGGTGATGGTTGTGAAAGGCATTTACTTGCAGAAGGTTTAGGATTTGAATCTGCCTGGGAGAAGCAGGCAGATGATTTGAGTTTTAAGTTAGAAAACTCCCTTGCCTAATAACAGAAAGTCTCTTCCTATCTAATAACAGAACCAATAAAGTCCATTTACTCAGGCCTACTTCACGACTGCTCCAAAGTTTTAAGTTAGAAAACTCCCTTGCCTAATAACAGAAAGTCTCTTCCTATCTAATAACAGAACCAATAAAGTCCATTTACTCAGGCCTAGTTCACGACTGCTCCAAAAGCATTTGAGTCAACCAGATATGACAAACTCCAACCCAGTGTTCTAATCTGCAGACTCTTCAGCACACACACTCAGTTTATGCATGCTAAGGCCATGAGTTCACCAGCCTGGGTCCAACACTGCAGGCCTCAGGTCACATTGGCCATGCTGCCTGGGCTCACATTTTCCTTCTCCTTCTTCCCAAAATGACTGATCCATCCTTGTCTTAGGCTTGTCTTAGGTCCTTTTTATATCATCTTTCCTTCCCACCCCCCTACCCAGACAGGACTCAGGATCTGTCTCCTCACATCACAAAAAGTTTGTTTTTCCTTCCTCCTCTCCTATGAATTCTAATCTTGAAATTTACAATTCTAAAGCAACAGAATTGTTGCAAGTTTAGTTTTCCTAGTTTTATCAATGAATGACATCAGCAATATTAATGGGGAGTACCAATTCTAAAGCAACAGGGTAGTAACTATTTTTTTCCTTTGGTTATATTAATGTATGAATCAGCTATGTTAATGGAGGTACCCATGGGGATACCCTCCGACAGAATGATCACTTGTTTTGTCTGAAATAGCAGCAGGTTCCTTAGGGGAAGTGCTGGACCAATGGAAATCACAGTCTTCACTGGATCCTTGAGCTAGCTATGGAATCTGAAGAGCATTGCTGTGTAACTGAGTCAGCTGGTTCCTGATCTGTACCCTTGTCCCAGTACTGCCTGGAGCTAAGCACCCTGGCATCATGTCATCTGTTTCTGAGATAGCCTGACACCGGGAAACTGGGAAAGATAGAGACTGAGAGGCAGGCTTTAGAGTCAGACTTAATACCCATTTAAATCAGACTTAATGCTGCTACTTAATCCTCTCAAGTTTGCTCCTGCTTGATGCTTCGCTAAGCATCAGAGTAGGAAAAAGTGAGGAAAATAGTATTGATCTCATTGGATAGTTGCAAGGATGGACTTAAATGAGATACATGGCACACAGAGTTCTGGCTCATGATTACTGCTAGGGATATGAAGCTCACAATAGTTGTTGTATTCTATCTGCCCATTATTGTCAAACAAAACTCCCTGTGATGGTGGGAATGTCTTGTCTCTGTACTGTTGTACATGGAACTCAAACCACCCAGAGCTTCTGAGCTTGAAATGCAGTTCATAGATCTAAAAACACGAAATTTTGAATTTCATCTAAATTCAAATAGTTAAGCGTAACTAGTACCTAGCATAGGTGATGGCATGGGTAAAATCTTCACTAGTAAGCAGACCAGTTGGCCCAAATGAAATACAATGAAAACTAATTATCATTTGAATGACTTGAGAGAGGAGCAAAATATCTCCATCACAGAGGCTGAATTTTATGATGCTAAAGAGGAAGTGCTGTTTTTTTTTTTCTTCCAATAACACCTACTACATTTGTGGTAGACTTAGAACTAGATTTAGAACAGTAAGAAAATTCTAAAACAAAAAGAGTTATGGTAAATCACATCATTATTTAGCAAATGTCATAGCCCCCAGCCCCTGTCCCCCGCCCCCCACTCCCTGCCCACCCCACCTTTCCATAGAACAAGTAGCTTCTGCTCTCATGATTTCTGCACCCTGCCATGGGTGGAATTTAAGCCCTCCTCAAGGTATTTGGAGCTTCTGTAAACTTTGCATTCAGGAAATTCTAGAAATATAACCCCAATGTATGGTTTAGGTTATCCACTGGAAACTTGCAGATTATCAGAACAAAAGACAAGATCACCAGAGTCCAGTTTCCTTCAGGGAGGACCTGAGTGCCCCAGTAGCAGCTGGGGGCTTCCCTTACCACGGAAGGCTGTGTGCCTCCAGAGCCGACACTCAAGTTTGGTTGTAAGAATAGTGTTTCAAACATAGAATTGGCTTAAAAGCAAAACATGATCATCTTCAGAACTGCCAGAAATCACAAAGGAAATGCAAGTGAAAAGAAGTGGGAGTTAAATGATGATGAAGGCTCGGGGCCCTAGTCCTCCTGCCAAGCTAAGCACCACCAAAGAACTGCCCTGTTGACACGTGGGGGGCGGTGCTGAGGGGGAGCAATAGGATGGACATGGGAAAAACCTGATAGCACATCTGAGCTGCTCTTTGGTGAGACTGCAGTCACCTCCAAGAATTGGCACATCAAACGCATGCTCCGCAATGGGTAACTATTCACAGGAATTCACATTTCCTGGTGAGAGCTGGGATCGTGACATTGTTTTGGGCAGGTGGTGGGTGGAGCGCAAGGAGCACCCTCTGGAGCTCTTCTGATTGCTTGACCTTGGTGGGGAGGGCTGGACCCAGGGGTAGGGATGTGTCCCTGGTGGAAATCCCCTTCGCTCCCTCCCCAGGACCATCCCGAGTGGCTGCGCTCACCCACCCATCTACCCACCCCATCAAGTTGTCCCCATTTTGCAGGTGAAAATCGAGGGTGTGAAAGGTGTGAAGAACTCTGGACCCCCAAGCAGGGTCTCAGTCCGCTGGTCACTTAGGTCACTCAGTCCGCTGGTCACAGAGTTGAGGGCTTGGGCTAGAAAAACAGAGATGTCCCTGTGCCTCCTGAACCTGAGCAGCTGAGCCTGCTCATCAGAAAGATGGAGCCTCCCTTGGAGTCAGTGCCCTCAAGATCACCTCTGCCCAGATGGCTCTTCCCCAGTGCCCAAAGTATCACAGTCACAGGTAGCTTCTGGCCCAGGTGAGACCTCCTACCTGCCCCTCTACCTGCCAGGAAGGCCCTGGCCAATGATGCCTTCAGTTGAGCTCCCAGAGCAAGACCCACCCCCAGGGATGGTAGCCCGGTCACCTCTACCTTCCATGCCCTAGGACACTCCCCTGGCCCCTGCAGCGGAATGTGTGTCACTCCCTCCGCTCACCTGCACCTGGAGCCAAGGAGAGTGACCCGCCTGACACCTGCTGGCATCCCCTCCTGGTTTGGACACAGCCATCCAGGCTCCCTCTCCATAGACCCCCAAACCTGGTCTGCACCTCACATTGTCTCATCCATGGTCCCATCAGACAGGAGTTGATGAGCAAGGGTTTTGCTGCCAGTCGTGAACCCCAACTCTGAGCCCCAACCCTTTTCCCCAGCAGCTGCTGTGCGTTCGGGGGTCAGGAAGCATCTCCATGGCATCGCCGCTGCCTGACCCTGCCTGAGGCCTGGGGGTGGTGGGCAGGGGATGCTCAGGGTGGAGTTCACGCCAGCTCCCTTCTCCCCCGTGGGTGCACATGGGCAGCATTTGTGAGTGAAGGACAGTGGCCCAGGTAGGGTGAGTCAGCGCATGAGGGGATTTGCTGGGGGGAGCAGTCCTCCCTCCCCCGCAGAGGCCCACAGTGCCCCTGGAACAAGGTCTTTCCCTCAGGCGGACTTTGAACTCAGAGGTCTCTACTTCCTCACAGAGATCCCACCTCCCCAGAGCCCTACGCTCCAGCAGTTCTGTCAGGACATTAAAAGTCCTAACACCCTGAGAAGGAACACTGTTTCTCCTCTGAGCAGGCCTTGCTGAGCCCTCTTTGTTTCTGCTGGATCTGTTACCAGGAGAGAGAGGCTTTTTAACTTTAACTTAAAATTATTTGCCCGCTTTACTAAACCAGAGTCAAGCCTTACAATCTAATACAGACCTGGCAGAGACATTTATTCAGTCTTCAGGACCCACAAGCTAGCCACCTTTCTAATTCAAAATTATTGCCTTCTGCCTGCAACTCCCTATAGCCTCAGTCTCTCCTGCAACCAGGCCAGACTGAAGAGAGAGAAAAAAAATTCAGAAACTGGTGTTTAAAACTTGCAAATGCTTGCCCTCCATGTACCTTCTGCAGTCCCATCCAGCACTATGGGTTCTTACCACCATCCAAAGTTCTTACTCTAATTCCCAAAGTCAGAACAAGGCTCTTAAATAGTAAATGTTATTTATTTCTAACAAAGTGATTGGCTACTTACCTGCAAGATAAACATATTAGAAACCCCGATTACCCCAACATTGTCCAAAACCGTCACTCTTCGTCCTTGTTAACCTCACCACTTGGCCAATCCTTCAGAATTCAGCAACACGTGTTGCAAACACAGAACATCCTTCTTAGTGTGCTCCAGCTTCCTCAAGCATGTAGTCAAAGGTGTGATGCTGCCATCTTCTTGCTGTGTCCTCTTCGCTTTAGGCAGTATTAAAAATCTGAGATTCAGGAACTAACAAAGTTCATTTTCTGTCCCCCAGCTCAAGGCCTCTCCACAAAACCTCTAAGCCAACCAGGTATGGCAAACTCCAACATGGGAGTTCCAAAATCCATGAGTTCCCAGGCTTAGGCCTATGGCCAGGTTGCCTGCCTCCAGCACACGGCCTGGACCTACATTGTCCTTCTACCCCAGAATGCAGACCCTAAAATGCTCCAAAATGGCCAGTGATCCCTTGTCTTTGTTCTGAACCCATGTGTCTCTTTTTCCAACCAAGTTTTGCTGCCAAATGGACTCAGGAGGAAGTTCTGTTAATCAGGTCTTAATGGCAATTCCAAACCAATCCTTTGACATTTGCAAATGTAAAGCAACAGGAGATTAGCCCTTATCAAATGTATGCATCAACTATGCTAATGTCGATCTTTTTTCCTAGTTAACCAGTACATCAGCAATGTTAAGATTCCCAGGGGGTTACCCCCCTAACAGACACCCTGGCTGTGCTGGGGTGAAGGGGCCAGCAGGGAGCTATGGGCTCTCCATCTTCCTGCCTCTGCTGCTTCATCCCCAGGTGCTGTGTCCGGAGAGTCTGCCTTCTGTGCAGGGTGGTGGAGGTTTGGGTTCATACTTCTGAGAGTCATATTGATCCTGCAGTGAGACCCGCCAGGGAGGACATGGGGGTGCAAGAGGATGGACTTCCCCGGGGACACACTTGCATGCCAACATGATGTTTTTTGAAAAAGTTTACCATAGAGAGATCTCAGACATAAGTGAGCCCATGCCGAAGGCACTGAGCCAGGGGCAGGCCAGGACCTCTGCCCAACGGGCCACCAGGGACACCTTTGACCTGGCCTCTAGCCACTGTGTTCGAGGAAACTCCCCAGCCACTGCCATCAAGCATGTGGAGCCCTCAGTGTCCAGTTCCCAGGCAGCAGCATGAGGAGACTTGTTTCTGCCGATGGCTGTGTCCCCAGAGCACAAGGAGAAAATGAGAATCAGTTGGGGCCACCTGTGCTGTTGCTGCGTAGCATGGCTCGGATGCACCATCCTCTGGTGGTCAGGGAAGAGCGGTGCATAGCAGGCAGGCTGGATGTGGGAGGCAGGTCACGGCAACCCAGGGTGCAGGGGCCATGGCGTGGGCCTGAAGTCAAGGTGGTCCAAGTGACAGGAGCCCATGTGGCAGGGGCAGCATTCCTGCGGCTGGATGTCCTCACTAAGGGTGGCAGTGACGTCACAGCAACCCGAGCAGGCGGGGAAGCGTGGCTGGGCCAGATGTCATGTGGCAGCTGCAGGCACCGCCGGTGGTCTGAGGTGTGGCTCGCAGAGGTGGTCTCCCTCGCGCTGAAGGCCAGTGTCTGCTGGGTCCTGTTGGCCGCCGCTGGTCACCTGCAATGTCTGTGGTGTTGGTAGGTCGGGAAGTCAGCAAGAGGACCCGACTGAGGGGAGGGGCAGCCACCTTGTGGAGCAAGTGTAGCAGCTCCCAGGAGGCCACCCGGGAGGCCGGGCCTGGCTGCAGGTCCCGGAAGCCCTGCGTCCTGCGGGGGGCACTGCAGGGCTGTGAGGACAGGGCTGGGACGCAATCCTGGCAGGCCCAAGTGAAATCGGGTCGAAAGGAGGGCAAAAGCCTCCAACTTATGAACCCCCAAGTGTCCGTTTCACTCGCGCCTAGCAGTTGCCACTCGAATTGTCATTTAACAACAGGGTTTATTAATAAGGGAGCTCAACAGGGAAAACGAAACGTCCTTAATGCCACAGTGGCAGCTATCTTACCCCAGTCACCATTCTCAGACCCAAAGGTCCCCAAGGCACAGTCCAATGATGGTTCCTTTGCCCCTCGACTTCTCCAAGGCGCTTCAAACTTCGTCCACGATGGCTGATGCAGAAATCAGATTTTCCAAATCGCTGGCCATCTCTAGGTACCAGCTTTCCATAGCACCTTGCTACAACGCCACACTCTCCACGCTGGCCACACTTCTCCCAGCCGCCATGGCTCCTCGTCACCTCCAGCTCACTCTTCCAGGTGGCCTCTGCCCAGCCTGGTCTCTCGCGATACTCTTTACCCGCTTGCCATGCTCTTCTCTCTTCTCCCAAAGGTTCTCTCTCTCTCTCTAGAAGTTCTCTTTCCTCTCCCAATGGTTTCTGTCTCTTCTTAATGGCTTCTGTCTCCTCCCAATGGTTTCTGTCTCCTCCCAATGGTTTCTGTCTCCTCTCTGCCCCCCCCCCCCACCCATGCTTCTGGTCCAACTCCCTTTTTCCAACTGCTCCCTCTTTCTTTTTCCTCCCTTTTCCAACTGCCACACCAATTGGGGTGTAGCAAACTGCCACCGGCCAATGGGGGAGGAGCACTTTAAGGGGGCGGGGCTAACTGCCACCAGCCAATGGGAGCGGAGTATCTTGTTAAATGCCACAACCTGGGGTGGGGGAGTTTCACAAGGACCCGCACCCCAAACCCAGCCCACTCACGGATGACCCCAGGCAGGTGGGTCCTCACCTTTGGCTGCCCAGCTCCCAGTGGGGCTGCATCCATCCAAGCAGGACCCCGCTCTGGGCTCCCTGACCTGGCATCTGTGGCCAGGGCTGGACTTGCGCTGGCCCATTGGGGTCCCTCCCATTTGCTAGCCAAGGCCTAGATCACCCAGCGGTTTCCATGGTGACCAGTAGGACCTGGCAGTTGAGGCTTCAACAGATTTTTGCCAACTGTCAGTTCCAATCTGCCTGGCATTGAGGCAGGGAGGGGAGAGGGAGCGGGGGTCAGGTCAGGACTGGCTCAGGACTGCAGGTGTCCTGGGCAGTGGCGGAGGAGCCCAGACCCCCGGGAAGGGTCCCTGAAGCTGAGCCACCAGGGCAGATGCCAGGGGGGCCCCAGCCACAGGCTCTGGACTGCAGGACCCTGAGGAGGCGCAGTGACATGAGAACCGTGGTTCCGGGCGCAGGGAGAGCAGATGGGCAAAGGTGCAGGTGGCGTGCGGCGTCGTTCCCGCCTTCCGGTGTCTGTGTGCAGAGGCCGAGCCCACCCTGAGCTGTGCCTGGAGCCTGTGGCCTTGCTACAACGCCCCTCGCAGGGGTTTAGCCACCAGCCGTGGCCACTGGCGGGCATGACCCATGGCGCCTCCTGCTGTCTGGAGGTGAGTGTCATCTCCCGGCCGGGAAGTGCCCCTCGTGTCCCTCTGACGCCCTCACCTCGAGGCCGGGGCAGCAGAGGACGCAGCATCCACCTAGACTTGGAGGCCTGAACCCGGCCGCCCCGGCCCCTCCTGTGCGGTTGTCGCCCCTTGGCCAGTTCTGCAGGCGTCACCCGCCTCCCACCCGGCCTCTGCAGCTGTGCTGGGCCATGGACTCCCGTGGGGTAAGGCTCCTCCGGGCCAAGTCTGCGCTGGTGGCGCATCTCCCTGAGGGCCCACGAGGGGTCCAGCCTCCTGCTCCTACACCAGGACCCAGTGATCGGCTGCAGCTGCCAGTCGCCAGCAGGATGAGCCTCAGCCTCCAGGTGTGGCGTCAGTGCGCTGGAGCCCCAGCCCTTGGGTCTGACTGGCTCAACAGGCATCGAGGAAGCCGCCCTGCGGTGAAAGCCTTTCCCCCCACGGGGCAGAAAAAGCTGCCAACATTCCGTTCCACACCTGGAAGGGACGACCCCTGGCGTGGCCGGCCTCAGAATGACACCTGTGTCTTGCAGAGTTGGCCAGAGGCGACTGGAGCTGTGAAGCACCATGGTCAGTGCGCAGCCGGAGCCACAGCCTGCAGAAGGTTGTCTCATCCTGCCTGGACCGACAGCTGGCCTGTGCCAGGGAACGGCCTCCCTGGACCCATCTCGCCTACCCCCTGCTGCAGGTGAGACCATCTCTTTCGGGTGGGCTCGGTTTTGGCCCCTTTGACGTGGTCACGGGAAGACCAGGTCACGCTTCTGTTTGAGCGGGCACCAGAGGGACAGGAACAGAGGCTCAGCCATGCGTCTAGGCTGTGCGGGAGGTTTGAGCCTCAGGTTGCAGCTTTGTACCCCTGAGCGGTGTGACCCCAACTCGGGGATCCCAGGCATCCCCAGCAGCAGCTGTGTGTCAGGATCAGGAAGCATCTCCATGGCTTTGCCTCTACATGACCTTGCTTGAGGCCTGGGGGTGGTGAGCAAAGGATGCCAGGGTGGAGACCACGCCCGTTCTCCCCTTACAGGTGCTCAGGGGCGACATTTGGGTGGAAGGACAATGACCCATGGAGGCTGAGTCAGCACAGGAGGGATCGCCAGGAGAGCAGCCCTCCCCACCTTCTTCCCTCCCTGCAGAGGCCCACAGTGCCAGGATCAAGCCTTTCCCTCAGGCCGACTTGGACTCCAGGTCTCTGCTTCTCCACAGAGATCCCACCTCCCCAG
>PVHY01006055.1:0-13748 GCA_004024945.1 Uropsilus gracilis
GGACACACCTAAAAGAAATCACATTAGCAGAAACAAGTTAAAAAGATAAAGACAGATACTAAATGGTTACAACTCGGGGTGGGGGGACGGGACAGAGGGGGAATGGTCAGGGAGGGTGGGGGGGTGAATCCCGGTAAAATAAATAAATAAATAAATAAATTTAAAAAAAAAAAAGAAACTGACAAAACCTTCTCAGGATAAATCTATTAAATATGAATTCTTCCAACAATCAACCCTAAAACAAATGTATTTTCCAGATTCAAAAATGTAACAATAAATTTGGCCTTTTATCAGTGACCTTAATGTAATATATATGGTTTCTCAATAAGGAACATATTAAACATATATACTATTGTACTGCGATACATCAATAAAAATAAAACTATGTATATATGTATATTTATTTTAAGATTCATCTGAAGTAGACAAAAGCATGGCTGGCCAGGTCACAAACATTTGTTCCTGCTGTGTGACAAAATTCAAGATTCTTCTTTAATTATCCCAGTAATTGCAATGGTAGTCTATCTAACTATCTAACTATACACTTTTTCACTCTGAATTTATCTATACACTTGATTACCTATGTCCATATTTTTAATATTGAAAATAATAAGATTTTTCAGGAGGTCTTTATCGATAGGAAATATATACTTCACAAATTATATTTTCTACCATGACATTTACTCAGAATGTTTCTAACAGATATAATTTCAGCATTTCCTGGCTAAATAAATGACAATAGATTTTAGAAATTTATATGCATGAGATTTTCTCCTTTTTCAGGAGTATTTTGTAACTATTACATGCCATGCAATGTCTATCCTCTGTGGTAGCAAATAGCAACAGAGATAAAAAATAAATAAAAAATAAAAGCCCCTTAATCTGAAAAAGACCCAAAGAAACGATCTGTATTTAGAAAGAAAATTATTTTATACCTAAAGAATTACAAAATCAGTCAGAAGCCAGAGGATAATACCAAAAATTCCTTTACCAATCTCCCGAGGCTCCCCGCAATTTCCCCTATGTCCTGGTCGGTGAGTGTTCCAGAATGCCTTCTCTGAATTCCCTGCCTTGGTTTACCTTATGGTATCTTCCCAATCAAACCCAGATTGGAGTGATGTCCAGCTTGGGGTCACCCCAATGGAGGATACTTGGAACACTTAGATTTTCTTCATGACACACCACCTAAAATGTTTCTGTTCTGGCCGGGCACGGTGGCTCATGCCTGTAAGCTTCAGCCTATGAAGCGGCAGGGGCTAGAGTTCGGGGTTCAAGTCCCTCCTGGGGCCCATAGCGAGACCTAGTTCCAAAAAATAGCTGGGTGTGGTGGCGCGTGCCTGTCATCCCAGCTACCTGGGAAACTGAGGCCGGGGATTGCTTGAGTCTGCGGTACCCGGGGCAACGAGAGCCTGCGGTTCCACGGGCAAAAATAGCGAGACCTCAAAAAAAAAAAAAAAAAAAAAAGTTTCTGTTCTGCTGCTGCTGTGAGTCAAATGCTACAGTCTAGTTATGAAGCTAATTTTGCTACGAATGAATTTATCTATTGACTCTATCCATAAATTTGCCTTTCTCTGGAGTTTATAGTAAGGGCTGCAGATAAAAGAGCAGGTTAGAAAAAGCAAATTCCTACAAAGCTATTCTTCAATCATGTGCTAAAGAGATGCAAAACCAGTATTTTTCCAGAAGAAATATCACAAGAACTGTTATGAGAGGATCTATAATTCAGATGGCACCGTGGAAACATTAGATAAATGCTCTTATCTTTAGTTATCACCATTGTCTACAAATCATAAGCCTAGAAAGTTACCTAGAGTTTATGCTTTTTTAATCATCCCATTCTTTCATAATAGCAATATTGTCTCCATGATCAGATTAGCACACAATCTGCTAGACCTATAGTTATAGATACACATAAGACTCACACCCAGAAATAAATACATATGCACCTATGTCAATATGATTATACTTTACCAGCTTTAAAAATAAATCTTTTTACCATCATAACTTGTAAATATTTTTTCTCTGCTAAGGAAAGGACACAGAAAATCTATTTGAATTCCCTACCTTGTTACTCCTCTCCCCCTCCCCCTGCCCCACACCTTTCATTCCCACACCCTCAGTCTTCCTGTCAAGGATGGTGGAGTGCACACCCTAATCAAAGTAAGACACTGCAGAGGCAGCAAGATACCAGGGGGAGATTAGAATGGAATAAAAATGGCTCTAGAGTAGCCCACTGATAAGAGTAAATTTGAAAACAGACATTTTGGACAGGTACAAATGTAAGAGAAGTCACATAGGGATGTCTCAAAGCCTGTCACCACTGGGAAAAACCCACAATTGAGAAGATAAAGACTCTGCTCCTTGTTATCTTTTCATTTGTATGCATTGCTGGTTCCTGCCTACAGCACATTAAACTGATTAGCTCTGTTTATTGACATAGTAGTTGTGGACCTGGACACATGTTGGGACACATTAAATCACTTATTAATAAGAATTATTACTTTTTAGCTGTCACAAGTGCTTACAAAGGAAAATCTTCACAATGCTTTTTCCATTACTTGAGCATTATGACAAATTTCACATTTGTAAAATGATATTTGTGTTGCCTTGAAGCTGTTGGAGCATTTAAATCTGCTAATAGTGCTGTGTTCTTTTTTCATAAATTAGAAAGGAAAGATGAGTAAAAATAATGTTTTAAGAAAGCCACATGCTATTTTAAGGCAGGAGCTTTTTCAAGAAAAGTCAGGTGTTTAGATTTGCCTTTCGTTTCTTAGAAAAATAAATGCATAAAGTTTAAATGTAGTCATTTCTTTAAGTACCTTAATTCCTTCTTGGAATAAGCTACTGGTATTGTGATAGTTCTTTTTTTATTATTTACTGAAAACATAAAACAGATTAAAAAGAGAATTCTCACGTGAGTATAAACTTTCCTCAGTCACTGTTCTACAATTGGAAGGAATGCGATTTATCAATCTATCCTGCCTCTAATGGCCTTTCTGCAAGGTCATATCTAAGAAATATGTAAAATTGAGGATTCTGTTTAGAGTTCAGAAATTAATAAAATTAGGAAGAACTTTTCATCTCTCCCTTGTTATCAATCAGGAACGTCCTAATAAGGTTTGGTGAAAACATATTACCAAAATGAAAAGAAAATAGTCAATGAGAAAAGTCCTGATGTGGACAGTACTTAAATAGCTCTGGCCACTTATTTTATCAGGCACATTTTTTGCCCATGCAGGACAGCCAAATCATATAGAGTAGAATAGATGACATGATGTCAAGTGTTTACAGGATTCTGGATGACTAAGCATCTTTATTGAACCACCTTGCTGCTAACCCCTCATGAAAAGGGTATGAAAAGGTTAATGTAAACATTGTATGTTTCCTTCAAACTGCACCAGAATGCCACATCTGGTGGGTCACCTCACCCTGCAGTCAAAACGCACAGGACATTTTCTTTGTGAATGTCAGGGTGATTTTATGAGAACCAGACACCAGTCAACTGTTGTTGAGCTCAGAGTAAAAGGTAGATTACTGCATGTGCACTGTTTGGATTATACAAAAAAAAAAAAAGGTATGAGTCTGATGCTGAGACCCACTCTAGTAGTCATCGAAGCTTCCAGACAAATTACATCCATGCTACACCTAACAACAAATGGCAGTGAAACTGCAGTAATAGGATTTTGGAGCACAGTGAATCCACAGGAACAAAAGTCATGGTTAGACAGTTCAGTTACATCTGGCCAGTTTTATGATAAGGATAATGAGTACTAGACATATATAAGACATGACAAAAATACTTTTTATTTGTGGCTTCAAATTTTATTGTATAAGTATTTTATT
Source organism: Uropsilus gracilis (assembly GCA_004024945.1). NCBI lineage: Eukaryota > Metazoa > Chordata > Mammalia > Eulipotyphla > Talpidae > Uropsilus > Uropsilus gracilis. The sequence goes on from PVHY01006055.1 coordinate 3,844, forward strand.
TATTGATTCAAGTTATAGATAGAAGTCTGCCCCTTCCTACCACAAATAATGCTGCAGAGAACATCCTTGAACATTCCCACTAATAAACTTACCACGGGTTACACACTCACACACACACACACACACACATTCACAGGTCATTAGTTATGTGCATACTATAATCGTTTAAGAAGTGCCAGATTGCTCTGCGGTGACCTGGTATAAATATTCTACAATGAAGACATATTGCCTTTGTAATTAGACCAAATAATGCTCAATATAGAAAAAGTCACTTTCCTTTGATGAACTTTTCCTTATTCACCTGCAGAAGCACCATCAGTGAATCCACCTGCCTTTGTCTTTTGCTTTTTTTTTTAATGACTATTTTTCATTGTCACCAAATTGTATAGCATCTATAGCCCAAGAATTATTCATATTTATCTTCTGTTTTCCATAATGCTTACCACTGATCAATTAGTACACAAAAATAAGTTTAAATTCCTTCTGCCTCAGTTTAATCCTTTGTAATTTTTCGATATCTTTAACATATGTTCTATTTCCACGTTAATACCATTGTACAGTTGTTTCACTTGACCTGAAATACCTCGGGTTTTAATGATCTCCCAGATAGCCTTAAAGACTTAAGAGGTGTATCACTTCTCCCATATAAAAACTTTTTTTAGAATACTTTTCATGTGTTAGTGTTATTATCTGTTAATATACACTTCTCACAAATCACAAATTCCTCAATTAAGAAATTTTATTTTATTTTTATTCAAATTCGATAAGCACATTAAGTGTTAACTGTTCAACAAATGTTTGTTGAATGAGCTTTTGGTATTATTTCTTAGAGCCTTCACCTCTTTCCAAATTATAGTTAAACATCTGACAAAATAATACCACACTAAGATTTTAACATAAAATTACATTTCCTATAATTTAAAATAATAAGCAAAACTCTACAACATATTTTTAAGCTTGTATGTGTATTAGAAAATATTAAAGAAAAATAAGTGAACACTAGCTAAACATAAACTTCTGAATACATGATATTTCTGGGTGAAAAGACAAAGACAGGATGTTGGGAAAGTACATAGAGGAACATAAATTTTCAGATATATTTGAGTTCTTAGAATGCATGGTTCATTAGAGATGTTAATTATGTTACTAAAAAGTATTTAGGATATATAATCAGAGAGAGCTGTGGATGAACTGAGATATCTATAAATTGTGAAAACAAAACAATACAATTCTGAGTACTGGGTACTGAAAAGGGAGCAGAAAGAGTTTATTTCTCTTTGAGAAATAAATGTTTCCTTTCAGAAAAGCTTCCTTTTTTAACAAGAGGACTCTAGAGAAACAATCCTAAATAAAAAATAAATATGTAACAGCACCAAAGTCATGTGACTACGGACAAAATTACTACTTAACAATTGGTTCACTTAATAAAATACCTGACTTTAACACTAAATTATCTTTCCGTGGCAAAACGTTTACTTTCATAACTGATAACTTTATGTAATTTTACAGCCAAGGATTCTTAGGACATGCCTCAAATCAACCAAAGTACTCATAAAACTGAGCAAAGGCTTGATGGATAGTGCACTATAGATTCTCACCATGTGCTCACAACTGCAAGGCAACATTTAGACTCAAGAGTGCAGTAGCAGTGGGGTAACAAACAGGGAAATGGGAAAAAGGAAAGCATTTCTATGGTCACACTACATATGGTAGACAACCCTACTCTGGACTGTAATCACATGGTTTAGTAGCCCAAACCAAAGGCTGCTCATTATCTCTTCAACAAGTGCCTGGAGTTGGTGGTGCACCACTAAGTCATGAGCCAGGATCCAACTCACAGTGGCAGCTAAAGGTGATCACAGGTGGTTTGCTTAAATGGCAGCATGACAACCAGCAACACCTATGTAAGGATTGGACTGAGCAGTGCCAGATGCTGGACCTGGCAACACTGGAGGCCACAGCCCTAGGAGGCAGATTAATAAGATCAGAATGATTGAAAAGCTCTTAGACATAACCCAAAACGGTTTAGTAGCACTGACCAGCACTGATATCAAGGTGGCAGTGCCAGAGACATATGTGTTGTACTTCTTAGCGAGCCGTTGGCATAAGCCAGCAGAAGACACCTCTTTTAGAGACACTGAACACTCAAGCAGTGGCCAGGCTGCAGTTGGAAGTAGGGAATAAATGTGATAGACTAATGCCAATAGATCTCCCAAACAAAAATGAAATCTCCAGCCCCCTGGAACCTGGGTTTATATCCCCATCAGTATACTTGCCTTTGAAGGCTGATTAGGTCAGCTGTTTGATGGGTGTGAGTCTAACTCAAATCTAGCTGGTCTGTTTACAGTCTTGAATAACCCAAAACTCTTGGAATAACACTGGTGGGAGCTAAAACATGATTGGTCTGTTTATAATTCCAATATTTAAAAGTGAAACTCTAGCCGATAGTCCAGACCAAACTACACTGCAGTCAGGCAGGCGACTGCTGACACCAATGCTGTCAAGATGCACCAGATTTGTGTGGAGGCAGTGGGAGGGAACACAGCCCAGGCAGATGCCAGTGGAACTCAGGGCTGATACAAAAATGCATGTGCCACAAGGCTCTTGCTATGTGGCTCCCACATGCTGGCCTTCAAACCTGTTCATGCTCTGAATCAGCAGCAGCCTTGAGGCTCCTGTTTCACTTCCTGCTTTAGACAGATGATGCACAGGATGTTTGACAATTTATGGAACATACACTATGATTGTTGGACTCCCTAAAGCAAATACTCAAAACTTGGGGGAAAAATTCATTTGACAAGAATTCAAATTATTCATTCCATAGGTAGTAGAAAGGGCTGGAACACACACACACACACACACACACACACACAACACGCTGAGACCAGGATTCTCTATGATATCCTATTAAATAATCTCATGAAGCCATAATACTAATATTTTTTCATTCTTTCCAGTTGAGCCTATCCAAATTGTTGTTGATGCAGTTTGCTGATATAAGTGTGGATGTTAATATTCAATTTTTAAGTAGCCTAAGTCCCTTTGCTTTTAAGATTTTTTTTTAATTTTCCACTTGAAATCAAGTTCCTTCCATCAGTTCTGAACTTGTTTGTCATTTCATTCTTATTGACTTTGTAAACAGTTTTTGTATATCTATCCCCCTTTCATTGAAAGTACATGGTTGAATTTAGAAAATCTACTAAATAAGTGGTTGAATATTTTTTCATTCCATGCATACATGATACATCATACTGAACCCATGTCAAAGAGATATGGTCAATGGACAGGGTTTAAGAAAAGTCTGTAGTCAGAGACAAGGTGGTAGTTATTTCTTGGGTTATTCATGTGTCTTCAGGCTCTCTGCCCTAGATAATCACCATTATATACTAAATATTACTTAGTAAGGTTAAAGGAAATTAGGAACTATCTTATCACAGAAAGTAGCAAGATAAAAGATGAAAGTCACTCCCTGAAAACTTATAGAAGATAATCTCTGAATCTAAGTTTTCTTATTTGCAAAATATGAAACTTGAGTAACAGCTGGAAACATATCAGTAGACATACTATATGATTCTCCATACATGCAGAAATTTAATAGTAAGAAGTAAAATTCTATTTTTCTTCATATTAGATAAATGCATTTTTTTGCAATTTACTTTATTCAGAAATTTTCAGAATCAGGAAAGACAAGAGAAAACCCTCAACTACTCAAGATAAGCTGAGTCAAAATAGGTATAAAAGCCATATATTCTAAATTTTCCTTTCTTATTGTTGAATACAGTGTTATGTTTGCTCGTATCTCATGACAGATGTCCAGTAAGCATGTTTATAAAAACATCTCAACATAAGAAGACATTTGGACTTCTAAGAAATAGGGTCGCATTTGAATTAACATATGACTGACTTCTATATTAAAAATTGCCTCAACATTATTTCAATAGATTAAAAAATAGTCATTTCAGCTATTTTTGTTCTCTCTTTTTAAAAAAAAATAGAGAAAAAATTAAAGATTTTTGAAGAATTTAATCTCTGTATTCTAAGTTTGTCTGTGTGGCCAAAACAGATTTGGATATCAAGTGACCGTTGATTTATAGAGTGTTTAAATATTCAAAACTTACACATTTCTTCCCTACCTAAAGCCCCATCCTAGATTGCATTCAGTCAGCAAGTACAGTAAGATACAGCCACAGAATCTTACTGTGTAATTCTCATCTCTACTTATTCAATTACCTTCTGAGGCAGAAGATAAACTGAAATGCTTACTAGAACTCTAATGCTAAATAGGAATAAGAAAAATATATAAGCTTAGTTCTCATATCTAGCAAACATTTGGAAAGATAAATCTTATTAGTCATATGGTGTTTCAGGTAGAAGAAAAAGCCATTACTGTTATCCACTGAGAGAGAAAAGGAAAGATCTTGAAAGAAGGCTTATTTTTATTTTAAAAAGACATTATCTAGTCAAAGGAAAAGGGAGATAAAACAAGAGACTGAGTAACTCACCAGAAATATAGCTTCTGTATGTAGAGGTGGCCTTCTCTCGAGATTTATTAAGGATTATATCCTGACTCACAAACCAGATTTCTCTGAAATGCACTAATCTCCCTCAGGGCACTCTGTTATATCAATACTCCTCATTCATTCTGCTTTTGACTGCATTTCCATTTTAAATATTAATTTAAGAGGCAGTTTTACTTGCAACTAGCCATGTGATTATATTGTAATCATATTGGATTCTATATTCTGAAATTCATCTAGTATAATGTGAACCTAAGCAGGCAATAAACAGGCAAAAGTTTACTGAGTCAGATCTGTAGCAGCTCACTAATTGATAACACAATCTAATTAAAATACGGGGTGTTTTCAGAGACACTAAAAGGAAAACCCAGGACCGTAGACATAAAAACATGCACATCCTTACCTGTTTATCAACTAAATAGACAATTAAGAAATAGAAAACCAATTCAATACTTCTTAAAATTGTTAATGAGAATGTAAAAGATGACTGCATGAACTTGGGCCGATAAAAACATGTGTTACTAAAGAGGAAGCAAGCTGTCACCTTTTGTCTGTAAATTCTTTGCAGAAAAAAAATGCAATCTAATTTGAATCCTCAGTCATCAAAAACAAATGTATTATGACCCATCAGATACTTCAGAAATTTTTGACATATTTTTAGCAAATTCCTAACTTCTATCACTTAAGCTCATAGTCAAAGACTGAGATTCTTAAATGTTTATATATTAAAATGAAGGAGAATTCTGAAAGAAAATGTGTTTTAAGTCCACTATTTGTAAAAATGCATATATGAATTATTAGATATATAACAATATATAAAATATAACAATTAGATATATAACAATATCAAATACATATAAATGTTTGTAATCCCACATCTCAAAGTATGATACATCATTTTAAGATATGATTACTGTGACAGTGGCATTTCCTGGGTAGTCTCAGTATATTCACATGTAAAGGCCATTTCCTGGACAATGGTAACTTAATTTGCTTATGTCTGAAATGACTCATGGAGTTTTCACCTCTTATTTAAAATTCCTTTAATTCAAAATTGTAATATAGCACAAATGAGATGAGAATAAGTTCTTTAGCAAAGTGTTTTCTACTAACAACTATAATGATAATGCATTTTGCTTATTTGTTATCTAAATCTGGATTGTATTTTCACCCTGAATCTTGACACATAGCTTGTATCTCAGTGCATTCCTAATTTAAGCATTGAAATAAAGGCATTTTGAAAACAAAAACAATAAAATAAAATAGTCCTGTTAGATAAATTATGTTTTAATTTCCATACCAGCTTATACTTACTAGTCCTTCATTTCTGCAATTCTCATACATTATTTATCATTTTCTTTTCCTGTTTTATTTTACTCTTTTATTCAGTAACACTGGTTGACAACACTGCATATGATTTAGAGCTACAGGATCACACATTCGTGATGCTTGTTAGCACATACTCCATTGAGGCATACATAGTCCTCCAGCATACTCCATTTTTAACCCCTCCCCATTTTGTTTCCCCCTCTCTTCCCCTCTTGTAGTCTCATTTCTAAAGCTGGATTTCTAAGGTTTGTTACTAGTTTGGTTTTATCTGACCATTTGTATTGTTTCTCTGTACTCTGCATATAAGTGACATCATCCAGTATTTGTCTATCTCCTTCTGACTTATTTCACTTAGCATAGTCCCCTCCAGTTCAAACATACAGCTGCAAGTGGCAACTGTGTATCTTTTTCTTTAACATAGCTGAGAAATATTCCATTGTATACATATATTAAGATTTAGATTAAAATTGTGTGTGGTGCAAATACTATTTGCAGTAAACTATCTGGTGAACAGTATAGAAAACATCAAGAAATTATTTTCTTTTGTTATTACTCCATCCTTATGATGTACGGGATTTACATTTATTTTCTTTTTCTTTCTGTTTTTTTCAGTACAGAAATAATACCTGAATTATATATATAGCAAGTATACATATATGAACATTTTTTTCTTATATGAACATTTTAAAATTCATAATGATATAATACAGATATTAAAATTCACTTGATGAATACTCACCTTTTAGCAAAAGAGCAATACACACTTTGGTATGTATTGGCATTGGCATATACTGAAACTGCTCTTTCTTTGGTGTTCTATAGGTTGTTTGTTATTCTATATCTTTTTAGAATTATTATGTTCAACATAGTATATTATTTTTTGCTTTACTTTTTTAACATTATGCTATCTTTATATTTTTTACATTATTATATTCTCATAGTTAATAAAAATGGTTTACTTTGCTCTATTCATCCTAAACAAATGTCATTTCGATTGTTGACATTGTCATCATATTTTAATTTAAATATTATAATATGTCTATTATAACAGACATATTATAATATTATAAAATGTTATTATATATTTATAAATAATGTAAAACATCATTATATAAAATAATGTCATATTTATTATTATATTATGAAATATATATTTATATCTATGTAAATATATTTATAATATACAATATATAAATATTTATTTTACTATATTTATATAAATATAATGATATAATATGTTATATTACTTATTATTATATTATAAAATAATGTTATATTTATAGATAATATAAATATTATATAAAATAATATAAAATATTATATAAATTCATATTTGAATTTAAATTTAAATTCATAAAGAAAAGCTTAATTTCTTAGTTCCTCTTTAGGGTAGATTTAGAAAACTAATGTGGTTGTAGCAAAGGCTATACACATATATGCAACCTTACACATATATTTTCAAATTCTCTTCAAAGAGTCCTTACTACAATGGTATCAGCATCATGTATTCTTAATACTATTATTTTTCATCAAATTTAAGAGTTTCTGAAAAGTTATATGATTGCCAATTTACATTCTATTGAATAGTAGAAAACTTTTTATGTTTATCTTCCAACTATAATTTTTCTGGAGTTGGTAGTATGCATTTTCTTGCTTACATTCCTTTGATAATATAATTCTTGTTATTATGGGTTTCCAAAATACTTTCTCTATTTGAAAATATCATAATTTATTTATTTATTGGAGAAACTTTATGCAACTTGTGATTTGCATTTTAATGTTTATTGGGATAGGACTGTTAAAACCTTAATGGGATAAATTTATGAATATGTTCTGCTTTCACTATTTTTTGTCTGTTTACTTGTCCAGATATTTAGTTAATAAATATAATTTGCATTGATATAACCTAATAAACACTGATGCAATGTGAGTTTACTCTTTTGAAATTCAATTTACTCTTTCTCAGAATACTAGGTTTTTCACTCAAATAGAGAATCCAAAATGATGGTATAATTATTATTAAACTAGATAATATTTGGGAAAATATGCCACCTAATTCTCCACTTATCTGCTTCTTGCTTTACAGCTTTTCCCCTAAAAACAAATAAAGACACACAATTAGCATAAAAGTAAAATCTGATTCTTGTGAATTAATACATTAGTTTAATTTTTAAAAACACCAAATTACCAACACTTATTTAATCATTTTAATACTAATGTTTGCAGATATTTTAACTAAAAATTTCATGCATATTTATTGAAGAAACTTGAATATAGAGAATAGCCATGAAGTAATTTTTTTATATTCAACAATCTTCTATGCCATAAAATATATATTTGCCTTAAATCCTTCAGGTGAAATATATTTTTTATGTTGTAAATATTGCCATATAAAATACTTTTTAAAATGGTTTTAGGCTTTTACACTCAATTTTATGGCTATAATTATAACCACTATTTATTCACCACTCACTTTAGTTAATTGGTATAAATGTTCCCCTTTAGACATTTAATGCTATGATTTTGCTATATTTAAATTCTGGATTTTGCTTTACCTCTCAGTTGACTGCTAACAGCAGTGAGGTGTTTTCCTTTTAAAGAGTATTATGGTACAATTTTCCTGTCACTTTTAAACTTATTCAACTATTGGTCTCATGTGTATAAAGGTTTTCTGAGGCTCAAATCACAGAATATGATCAATTTTTCATTCAGAATGTTAATGGTCTTCAAGATTTATATTTGGAAAAAAGAAATTTTGCATTTGTGATTTTTACTACTCATATAATTTTTCTGACTCCATATATTACCAGAAACTTCATATTTAATAATTATTCATTTCAGAAATAATTTCTTGTTCAAATAATTTTCTATACATAATGAAGTTACATTCTTATTTTGCTTCTAAAATTTCATTACTAACAGAATAAAATATTCAAAATAATTTGCATCTTTAATAATTTTCTCAAACATGCCCTATATATTATCTAGTAAATATTCTACTATAACAAATATTTTCCACTCCAAAATATTTATGGTATATTAATGTAGGTCTCAAATTTTAGGCATTCTCTTTTCTTTTATGATTTTTGCCTGTTTATTATAAATCTCTAAGCATTTTATATTTTATTATCCTGTGACTTTTTCTCTGATTATTCTTCATTCTGATACTCATAGTACTGTTTATTTTCTGTAGACAATCAATTTTTAAGATACTTACTATCCCTCTACTTCTTTGTCTACTTTCACAAAGCCATTTTTCCCAAAAAAAATCATATCAGATGCCACGTGTTGTCTGAACTTATCAATCACTGAATTGAAAAGCATATTCCAAGTTTCAGTGGCTAACACATGGTTATAAAATTTTTAAAGAGCATTTATTATTCTTCTACATCATTTGCTGCATATTAAGAGCCATCTCCTTTTATATTACATATATATAAGATATATATATAATAACCTTGCCCTTCATATATATATATATATATATATGAAGGGCAAGGTTATCTTAAGGAACCTGAAATATGTATGAAAACCCTAATAAACACTGATATAGTGTGAGTCTACTCTTATGAAATTCAATTTGCTTTTTCCCAGAACACCAGGTCTTTCACTCAGATAGAGAATCCAACTAGATTGTGCAATTATTATTAAATTAAATACTTGAGAAAATATGTCATCCAATTCCTAACTTATCTCTCCTATGTGTTATACTACCTCTTTTTAAAAAAAAAAAAAAAAATACAATCAGAAAAATAGAGAAAGGAAACATTTTCTGATTTCAACTTGAGTTTCCTAGAATTAAAAACCATTGGAAATGATATGATAAAAGTAATTTTATTACATGGTAATGAACATACCTGGATGTCAAATTACTATTGAAAATAATTAAAGGAGAATTTCAACATGGCAACAGATGAGTTCCTTACTTTCCTCCCAGAAAAATAATCCATTTAAGTAAGCCAGATCAGGACTGTACCCACAAGGTTCTGTGACTTGTCACAAAACAAGGGCACCTCTTGGCCACTGGAGATCAGCATAGACTCTGTCAGAAGAGACAAT